>JAGVSQ010000791.1:0-34383 GCA_022683975.1 Rhyacophila evoluta
CTCACCTAGGTGGAAGATATCAATATCCGAGGCAATCTCGTTAAACATCACCAATGCTCTCCGCATTTTACACCGAGTATAGAACAAGCCGACAGATTTGTATAAATTAAAAATCCAGTGTCTTAAAAATTGTATCCTAGTATTGACACTTGGAGAATCGTTGTAACCTTTTTATTAGTGGGTTATTTTTTATGCATACACGTTTGGAACGCTGAAGTCTTTCACCGCTGTCAATTCAACTAATATAATAAATCAATCGTTTTGGATATGTCGATTTATAAACAATGCTCTTCTAATTCCAAACAAAGAACAAAATAAGCTGAAAAGTTATTACAAATTGCTAAGAATGTGTATAACATTACTACACGTGACCGCTCCCATTTTGGAATGAAAGGAGCACTTGAGAATGAATTTGAGCCCAAATATCTGATTTATGTGCCATTGTACGTGTTTATATGAACAGAAATATAAATAATCTTTTGTTTCTTTACAAATTACAGAAAGGAGTTTTTTAATGCTGAAATCAACATGTTTACTCATTTTTTTCGTAATGTTTACGTATCTTTTTCTAATCTAAATTCATATTATATAACTGTGACAATTTTCACACATCATTGATAAATCTATCTAGTATTTATCATATAATAAATAATAACACCGTGTTAAAAAATAAGACAATGGCTTTGAAAATAAGACAAGGCACACGAACGTACATGTACGTTCATACTTTTCAAACGTAGTAATAAAAATCAACACCGTACAAACAACTGTGCAACTTTAAATTTTATAATGTTGATTTGACTAATTATGTAAAGATACGAAATTTCATAAAAGCTTATCATGCTATAAGATAAATGATACGGATAATATCGACTGTAGAAAGACAAAGAAAATTCGAAAAAATCAGCACTTTATAACGTCCTATATATATTATATATATATATATAATAACCTCGTATAACCTCATATCGCAGAAAAATATTAAAGCAATTCACAAAATTCAATAATAAAATTGTTTATTTTCAGTCAAAAGAAAATCTAACATTTTCTTCATCGAGCTGTGCCATATTCGAAAATAAAATTTTATGAGACGAAGTGAAAATTTGACTCATTTTTAATTCAAAAAGACATTGCGTGACAGTGTAGAGATAAGTACCCTTAAAAATCTCTCGAGTCCTTTCGTAGAAAAATTCTTGTGTTTTAATCTAAATTGGAACCTTTTGCTTCAATTTTTAGGGTGCTCAGTATCTCTTTTATTCATGTATTTTACACTGTTAATGGAATATAAGGTTTCAAATCCAATGCCGATTTTTTTTTCTTTTGAATTCGTTACTCAACCTTACTTTTGTAAATAGTTATTTTTTATACCACCATCGTTCCAAAAAAAAATTTCAGATGCATAGTAATGACTATCTAAAACGAATTCACTTTCGAATATCGATATATTCCACTTCAGTGAAAATGTTGTTTTAAAAATTCATAACGTATGAATTATTTTGTTTACTTAGTAGACGTCTTAATAACGTTTTTTTTAATGTATTAAACTATATATCACGTTTGAAACCATCGTATTTTAAACTTTCGTTTAGATAAAAACTAGCTATAAGTTCTATTTTCTCATAGCATGGCATAAAGCTTGTGTCGATAGTCAATGTTATAAGCTTATGTTCTACATTGGGCTACGGATTCAACTCTCGTTACAGCACTATTTTAATGTGTATTTAAATGCCATAGATATCAAATTTCATGAGTTATTAGTGGACTAATAATTCTTGACAAAATCAATCTTGTAAGATGAATCTTTACGGTGCAAGGCTTAATAATATAACATATTATATTTTATACGGATTAGAACGCGCTTAAGATGTTTAATACATTTTGTTCCTTTATTCGATTAAAATAGGTAATCTACATTCATGAGAAGGAACGCTTCTTGTATAAGGTTCATAAAAAATATATTAGTTTTTAGTAGTATTATAAATATCTTTATGCAAATCATTAGACAAGAAAAAAAATATCCAGCACTTTTTGGTAATAATTTTATTTGTAAAATAAATTTGTCAACTTCATATTAGGGATATGTATTCTAAGCTTGAAGCATCATTGAAGAAAAATCTGTAGTTGATACAAGTATAATATGAACATTAATAACTACAAAAAGAAACGCAAATGGTAATTAAATATTTGAGATAACTATAGATAACAATAAGAAAGGAAAAAGGACGTAACCCTCAGTTAATATGGCTTTTTTGATAATTACAATATATTTAACTTAATACACGTTCTATCAAAAGAATGTTAGCTGCAAATGCCAAATTTGTATCTTAATAGTGTGTTTGTTTTAAAATGACCTGTAAAATTTGCGACCAAGAAAAATGACTTCGCCAGTCAATTTTACTAGTTTTACGTAAATAAATTATTAAATTAATATCGGATTAAGATTACAAAACACCATTTTCAATCTTTAAGCACATCAATTGTGTATATTTAATATTTTTACTTCAACCCAAAATCATCAAATATACGTTATCGTGCCTCCTGTAAAATTTGTGCTATAGGGTACGTCTTTTTTACTTAAAACAGTCGATATGATTTCTTTTAATAAATGTGAAAGAAAAGTTTAATAACAGTTTTATTGTTTAAAAGTTTTCATTAAAAGGTTAGACAAGTTCTTCCATATCACAAAAAGATCTATTGAAACGAGTTCTATTAGTTTAACTTATGATAAATACTTAAATAGCTTAAAAATAACTTAAATTAATAATGTGGAAACAATAAAGTTAGTTAGAAGTAACGCAATAATAACTTTATTTATATGTTAAAGGTATTATGTATTATTTCATAAATTTATTTGTACTCACCATGTTCACATTTGCTCCGTCCAAATTTATGAACTCTCTCCGTGCTATATGACCTGGAAGGCCGTAGCCTCTTCGCCTTATTCTTCGGCACCTTTTTTTCTTCTTTTTTTTTCTCCTCCCCGTCGTCACAATCATTTTTAGTCCCCCCTTCAGTCTTTTCCTCTCCGCTGCCACCCTCCGCAACACGTGGGCACTCGGACAACATTTTCGGAGATCCATTCTCGCAGTTTCCTTTCAATAGTTTTTGATATATCTCTAACTCGTGATAGAAGTCGCTCTCTGAAAGATTTTCCGGTGTCGAAGCATTCGAGGCGGTCGATATTTTAGCTGTCACGGTGAGACCGTTTAGAGTTAAGCTTCTGGTTGCATTACTTTCCGTTACTGTCATCATTTATTTTAAGAAAATAGACTATTTATTTACTATACACGAAAGAGACGAAACATACATTCCTATTTCACTTCAGTCTTTTATATATAGATTCATTATCAGTGTACCATTTTCCTGTTTATTAAACTGATTTCCGTTTAAACACCACCAATAAAATTCGACAACACGTTGTTATTAAATTATTAAAGCTATTTCATTTATTATAACTTTAAGATAAAGCAGCAATTTCTACCACTTTTATCATTTGTTACCAAGCATCACATGAGTAATAACAAGCACACGGCTTTATTGTATATTAAAGAAATCGAGAGGAATTCTATCAATTAAAAAACTATGTATATTAATCATTTTTTAAAGAAAACCAACAATTTTCAGCGTCCCATGACGGATACAGTAGCATAAAATGGCAAAAAATATACTAAAACCTTGACAGTACGTTTCTCCATATACTATATTGTTTTTACAAAAATAAATCTCATTTATTTATCATATTTCACATTGTTTTAAGTGTCATTTAAACATGTATTATTTTTTTATTTAAATTTCCATTTCACAATATTTTCATTGGATCGTTTTGTTAGTTTATTATTGGTTAAAAACTGTGTACGTCAATCTTATAATAGTTGTTTTATTTCCATCAATATCTTGGCCAAATTTAACATTTTTATATTAACAAAACATTGCGTCGAATGAAAATGTTATTTACAGTAATTTTAAAGAGTGTAAACACTTTTTCATTCCGATAGCCAAATTTTTTTCAATCGGTAAAACAATTGAGAATACTATTTAAGCTTATAAAATAACTATCTATAGTATAAAATAACAAATTATTTCGCTTTAATTACGAGATTTGTATCGTTAATAAACAAATGCATTTATATTGAAAATGATTCAATATTTAGTTAACCTATTCGGAATGCTTTTATTTCGTCTGATCAGTGTCATATTTCTTGTAACATTTAATTTCCACCACTTGGTAAAAGTTTCTTCGCGATCATTTTTACGCCACGACGCTTTACTGTGGTAAAAACGACGCCGTGTTTTCCGAGCGCGTCCGTTATCCAACGACTCCAAGCGTCGACTGATTTCATATTATTCCTCGAACGCTACGATCAGTGAAACACCACACTTCAACCCTTAGTGAACAGCAAAATCGTTTAAAAACTCGTTGAAAAGATTATTTATCTATATGAAAAACTTTTACAAAATAAAAAAATATTTATTTAACCTTGTATACTCCATGAGTATGAAACATATAATTTTCTATAATTTGATTTTGTATCTTGAGTATCATGGTAACCGACAATTGCGGATATATTTTTTAAATTAGTTATACTGTGGAGATATCAGTGGTTTAGCTATCGTGAAGCAGTTAGAGCGAACTGCTCTAGGCGCATAAATCACGGAGGCGCAAAATTAGAAAGAATAAGTAAAAACTTTTATATAAAAAATATCGATTTCTCAGATTTTCAATAAAAAAAATATAGTACCCATTATAATTTGTTTTATTTTTATTTAATTGAAAAGTTTATTATTGAATTTTCTTGAATTTCAAATAAATTGTAGTTGCGTAAGGTTTTAAATTGGAATAAGATCAGGTAGAATAAAATTTTTGCCAGAACGCTTCCGAGAAGAAAGAGGTTGCACCGATTTTACTTGGTTCATGGCGCTGAATGTGTAGCTACGCCACTGGGAGATAAATTTTTATGCTTTATAACAATCGAGGCTTTAGTGTTGTCATTGAAGCATTAAACAAAATTTATATACAAATTTCATTATTGGTAACAAATCCTATAAATTTATCAATGTAACACATCGTACAGCTTCACAATGTTCTCGCAATCTATCCATCGACTACACATTATAAATCGCATTTTTACACATTCACTGTTTGCCTGTTTTATTTATTTGTTGTTTTTTGTGTTGTGTCTACCCTTTCTATAAACGATTGATGGTCGTTTTTATATTGGTATACTTGATCCAAAGTTACTGTGCTGCTAAAACTGTCGGCTCGCCGCACCTGCTATTTTTAGAAAAATACATCGCATACATACTAATGTGCTGACTTATAAGTTGATCTCTCGTGGCTATTGATCTCTTATTCTACCACCAAAAAACACGTTAGCATTATCCAACCTTAAGAATAATTTCTTCAAATTTATTTTGTATTATATTTCAAAATTTTCTTTCACAATAATTCTACAAATATTTCATTTAACGAGCTTATTGATAACAATAAATATAGTATGAGTCACCGTTTCTGCTCCAATACTGGACATTTAGAAATAATACAGTGAGGATTATGAGTAAAGATTGTTAATCATGCATGCGATTAATTCGAGTGTTAACTTACCTGTTGGATACAAATACACACTAAATTATGTTTATTTTTTCATTCGGCTAATTCAAAATGGTCACCCATGATCCAGAAGTGTAGATGCTGACTCCTTAACGGTAAAAGTACTACTATACTTTTTACATTGAAATAACAGTAATATAAACATTTTGACTATGAATTATTATTTAAAAGTTTTAAATTAACCCAACTACACAACGTTACAAAAAATTATTATACTACTAATACAATATAAGATGTGCTGATACAAGTAATTAAAATATATCAGTCCCAAGCATTATGATTGAATCGAAAATCGCATGAACCTATCTATTTTTTCAATATTCTTACAGCGCAGTCAAACAGTTTGTCCTATATTGCAGTATCTGCTGATATTGTATAATAAATATGATATGTATAAGCCAAATATATACATACATTAGTTTTACAAATGGCTTCATTCAAATACATACTACGCCCAATTTTTTTTTTATTTTATTTATTATTGACATTTAGGATTACCTCTAATTTGAGTACACTGAAAGACTAAACGCCAGATATTTATATCCGTCTCATATGTGTTCATATCCTGCTACACTTATGAAACATACACATCATATTTAGAAGAATATTGTTGAAAAATTTCGAATCAAAGTGATCAAATATATTAAAATAATTGAACAAATGAATTGGCTTATCTCCAAACAATTCGTATGGTCAATCCAAATATGACGTGTTTATTATTGACACGATCAAATAATGGTATGTGATTTAACATTTATAAACAATCTTAATTTAAAATAGCAGATAATAATTTGTATTACGTACTAAAAATATACGAATTGTCATACATATAAATTCATAAACGTTTACGTACTTACAAAGTTAACATTAATCGAATATTCCATTTTTAAACATTAGGCAAATAGTATTATTGTATCTAACAAAAACATACATAATGAAAAAAAATCAACTTTTTGTTCTTGTATATAAAAAAAACACATTTCCTTTTCTTTAATAGATATCTAGAGCTTAAAATTTATTTCCCTTTTCCCTCAACTTTCTAATAATATTAAAGTCAGGCGTCAAATGAAGACTTTCATCCGCATCAGTCGAATCTCTTCCGACTTCTTTTACAGGTTGATCTTGCGTATTGAGAAAATCCATAGAACAATCCATTAAAGTTCTTTGCGATTGTAAATAATCGTCAATAAATATTTGTTCCCTATTTCCATTTCTTGCCGTGTGTCCTGCTACATTTTTCGTTGACTTATTTTTTTCCTGTGTTTTTGTAAACATAGAATTGAGAGCGACTGTTTTTTTGCTTGAATTTATTTGGTTTTTGGATACGTAACGAAAATTATTGATTAAATTCAAATTTGGAATATTTTCTTCTCTGACTACAAATGGCCGCTTGTCAATATTTTTTCGAACTTGCCATCCTTGGTATGACGTTAATTTATGTGGCTTAACATTTTTCAATTGATTATTAGGTTGATAAGGATATTTTGAATGTTTCATAGCAACATTTTTGGATATTTTATCAATCAATGCTGGTTCTTGCTCTAGCATATTCTCAAAATGTTCGGCAATGACGTTTTCCGAGTTTTTGTTGTAACGTCCCGAAAATTTGCCACCTTCAAATGGCAGCTTCTTTATTGCAATTTGGTCGTCAGACTCTGAACTAGTATTAAACCACGATGATTCCGTATCACTATCCATTTTAAATGTATTTTTACCACATTGTATCTGCCTTTCGTTACGAACAGATTGTGGTGTGACGGAACACATTATGGAAATAACTTTGTTTCGATTTTGAATTGTCTGTGACAACTTTTCTTGCACCTTACTTGCAACCATTTTAAATGTATAATACTTTTCAATATCATGTAAACATACGTAACACACGTGTTTTGACTGAATATCATTTTCACGTATATTAATTTGTAGACATGTTTGAATCTTCTGAAGCAAATTTTTGGCTCGAGCATAGTCCCCAAACAATGGTATTTTCAGGCAGTCGCTGGACATACACAATCTACAATTAACGTTTCGAAATGCCATATTTATTTTAACACCGTTTTTTACATAATATTACTTTACTTCACGTCACAATAACAACTTTACTCTGACGTACCACTAAAGCCTGGTATTTTTTTTAATTTTCCCACCATATAAAAACATTTATGGTTTGACGCTATTCTGTCAAAATATCTATCGCTGGCAAAGTGTAAAAAAGTATTTTATTATTTTCTAAAGGTTAAAAAATTACATTTTTATATTTTCATAAACTTTTTTTTCAGATTTTGTTTTTTTTATAAATTTCAACCAGTAAGTTAAAACCAAATTTCACTACGAATTTAACGAAGCGTAGCTATAGGTTTGTGACAACACTATCATATTTTTGTAAAGGGTATCATTATTCCGCCGGGCTGTCAATCTGTCAAAACAGAGGCAAATTAGTATCTCCCGTTAGATTTCTTCTGGTGTCGTTATCAAAATACATTTAGTGATTACAGAAAAACAATAATTATGGAAGATAGAAGACTTTTTTCTGTTTGACATTATTATTTAAAACGTGAGCGTGGTTTGTTATAATATTCGACAGCAACGTTGGCAAACCCAATACACAAAAAATAATAAATTAAGCCGTCTTTAACATCGATCTCTGACTCTTTATCCTTTTTATTTTAGTAATAACTATAGTTATATCTCGCTACCTTAATCTTTTTCAGAAATAGTGTATATTGACCGATCCAGTGAACTTGAATGTGATGATGTTTTTTATATTAAATAGAATTAAGACACTATTGTTATTGATTGTGGGGGTCGTTAGAAGAGCACTATGCTGTTTCAGAATGCGAAAAAGGTCTTACACAGATGATGCAGATGATTGCCTTACTCATATCGGGATAGTACCAAACCATTCTGAAGAGGTAACACAATTGCTAATTCTTGTTTTCACTTTTATCATTTGTTTATCTTAAGTTGGAAGCGCTATTCACACATCACTTGTATAATTTGACGTTTCAAAGTTTATTATCAATGCAGCACTTCGTCTCTCCAAAACAACCCTGAAGCCAGTTTTTCAAACTAAATATTGCCTTCCTAAAATACATGACATTATTTTTAAAGAAATCCAAACCTTACCTTTAATATACTGATCCGTTTGTAATATTTTCAATAATTAAAAATTTCGGGCATGTTATGTTTTTGTTTGTACTGCCAATAAGTTCATTTTGTATATCGTAACGTAAAACAATTAAACATAATAACGTAAAATATTTATATAGTGAAATCTTTCAATAAATAAAATGAAACTATATTTCTCAGCTGTTGAATAAAATTTAATGCAATTATGATAAAAATAATTACTTAAAATGATGTGTTGACACACTTTACTAGACTTCTATCTTTGTTGCAAATATTATCACCTTGTCACTATCTGTAATCGAAGTGGATTCAAAAATAACAATTATCTTTATATAAGTAATTCACTAATTTATTCAATTTCTTCGAAATATTAATATCACTATTTTAGACTACATGTAAATTAAAAGTAATCTTCATTATTGATTAGCAGAAATTACTTGTTCTACTGATATAATATAAGAAATTATTTGATTTGTTAATTATACTTTATAATTATAATTTTACCATTAAATTTTCAAATATAGTTAACTAATTAGGATATTATCATATATATTAATCGATATGTGTTAAAATGAACTGCACCATAAAAAAATTCACTCTTGAAAGGGTTCGTAATAAAATATGTGATTAAGAATTGTTTTGTACCTTTCATTGATTGATTATAATTTGTAGGGAGCAATCAGCTGGGATGATAAATGGGTAGACAAACCCATACAGCCGCAAACAGTACAAGATCACATACAACAATACAGAGAAAAAGTAGCTCAGGCGAACATTCCACAAAATAATATAGAAAATCAAGAATTGGATAACTTATTTCAGGTATTTGTTGACTTTTTTTTTCTTTGTCCATATTCATTCTAAAATGAGTATATATTTGCACCAGACATCTTAAAAAATCCCAGTTGCTAGCTTATTTATGAAAGTCTTTCTAGGACATGTCACCAAATAAGCATATTTATTAAACAAAAATTGTGTCTAAAATTTTTTGCATAAATTCATTTGGAGTGATGGTTTACATTTTCTCTTTTGTGTCTCATAATACTGTCACTTTAGATTTCAGACAAAAAGTAGAAAATCCACTTTCTGAAGCGTAGTTTTTTTCATTCAAAAATCTCAATTATACTTTAATTATAACATAAACTCATAATTGATGAAAATTGAGATGCCGAGTTGCAAACAGCACTCTAGATTCACGACCAAACGGTTAAAGTAATGTTTAGCGTTCAAAATTGAATTAATTAACTTAATTTCAAACGTTAAACGTTGCCTTTACCAAGTCTGCAACTACACATGTCATTTACGTATTGAGCTATTAATTACTATGTTGCCTATACTGAGTTGTTATTGTTGAAATTACACCTGTATTAGTTGTTATTAATGTTTAAAATATGCTAAAAAAAAATGTTATACTTTGTTCCTAGGAAATGACTCCTCAGTATGTTAAACAGAAGAGAATTCTTATTGGTGACCCGACTAACAGGAACAGGTCGGCGGGACCTGATCTATCAAGATTGGCTGTCTCCAATGACGTATCTGGAGTAAGTTATTGAAAATTTTCTATATTATTGAGTTTTCATTTAATACTTTTTAGTCATCCATGTGCAGGAGTTGTGTGACTATTTTTTTTTTTTTGATAGTTTTTGATTTTTTATAGTTTTATAAACTCTGAAATAAAAATCACCTTATTCAATATAAAGCAGTAAAATTAAATTTAATTATACATACATATAACAAAATGTTAATATATAAAAACGAAGTCAAGAGCATCAGGTGATGTAATTAATTTTCTGGTTGATATTTATTAAACACTGTAGTATGGTTTTCGTTACATATAAATAGAATTCAGTGTATTTCTCTCTTTACTCTACCAAATAACAGAAAATCTGCCATTTTTTCAGTCACCTAACATATAGTAAGAAATAATGCACTGCTGTTTTCGTACTTGCAAATAGTTGTAGCATGCATCTTGTGTTACAAAAAATATTTTATGACATATTTATATTTGAAATAAAATTAATAATAATCTGGCAATCCTCTAATAAATACACATTATTCTATAAAATAATTATATTTAAGAATTGTGAGATACACTTTTCTGCTACTAAAAAGTTATCTCTTTTTCATAGGGTCCAGATTTGGGCGAGTGGCTTGAAGATTCAATTTCAGGATGGGATGAACAACATGTTGACCCATCTGACATTTTAAAAGAACAGAGACGCCTCAAACGAGAAAACAAACATCATAATATGGGCTTAGGGAGAAAACTCAAGGCATAATATTATTATAGTATTTCGATTGTAAATTTTCTGTGTAGATATTGTTCTTGTGCACCGTATTCTAATGTCGTGTACTTTAAATTATGGAGAAGTAGTCGTGTTTTTTTAATTTAATGAATTTAGCTGTTGTTTTAATTGTTCAGAAATATACAATAAATTTGATTATCTTTGACAGGAACAATTATTTTTTTATAATCCTTGTATAATTTACACTCTTCTGATATTAATACATATATACATAAAATGTGAAATTACCTGTAATTTTGTGAGACTGAATTGTAGGACATGCGCGATATAGCGTAGATTTAACATACAACAGAACCTCGATTATACGCATTAATTAAGGATGAGGATAGCGCGAATATTCAAAAATTTAAATAATCGAAAAATAAACTCAAATATCTATCAACTATAATCAAAATTGGAAAGAAAAATATGCATATCTACATATTGTGAATATTTTTATCGAAATATGTACATATTATGACTTAAATTTTAATTATTGCAAATTAAAATTATCAATGATTGATTTTTGCTTGAAATTAGCTTTTTTCTTAGAAGCCACCAAATCTCGTATACTTTTGTCTTTACTGGTTTTCTACCCCGGTGCAGTATTTTCAAGTCCTGATGCTAAAGATTCACTGGGAAGTATTTTCCCATTTAAACCATTTTCATCAGCATTATAGATATTCTTCGTTGTATCCTTCTTCTTCCACAAACATCTTCCACGTGTCTATGAAAGTATTTGTTGAAGATTTTCGGCAGAAAGCTTTCCCCGTGTATTTCCAATTCTCTAATACCATGTTGCCCTTCAAATTTTTCGAGCCGACCCGAACTTTCTTTATAATCTGGGTCTTCGTTTAATTTTAATTAATTTTCTATCACCTTTTCACACAAAATTAGCCCAGATATTGGCTGACCAGGGTATCGTTTTTGCATGAACAATGTAGAGACACTCTTCAACGTTTTCATTTCTTGATTTTTTTATATATTTACGCTCTGAGGTTTCATTATTGGTGAACTGTATAATATCTTCATTATTTTTTAAAAAGATTAAAAATCTACAAATTTATAGATTCGATACATGTTAGTGATGAAAAATATATTACATCCAATTCGGATAATCGAGGTTCTACTGTACACATAATAAATATAATAGACTATTCAATAATTGTATTATGGCTGCTTGGTGATCATTCGCTTCAATGAAAAATCATGTTATTAAAAATAAAAAGACGATTTGGCACAAAGTATACATTACATTTATTCATCACAACATTTTTGTACATTTTTCTCTGAAATAAATACCTTAAACACTAACGGAGTCATATGATGTGACAATAATAAACAAAAACATCATTTAATAATTAGTAACAATAATAATTTATCATTCCAAAGATGTCAAAATAATATAAAAAATAACAAAAATTGTGTTTTAGTATACACAATAGCAAGGCAGTTTGCTCATAATTCACCGGGATAGATAGTACAAATACTTCATGGATAACCAAATTTTAATTTGTCAATAAAAAATTACGCAATGTTTGTAATATTCTTACATGATTTTGCTGCATGTATCGACCAATTACGGATTACAATTGTACAAATTGGAAATCGGAAGAAAGATAACAATAATTAGCATAGATGCAGACAAATACTTAATTGCAGAAATTCAAACAGTTGATTCTGTGACCATGGAAAATTATTAGTAAATATAATATACAAATGAGTCAACGAAAAAAAGTTAAAAATGCGCAAATCTGCAAGAAATTAGAAAACAAAGATATCATTATTTTGTTATTGTAAGTATATATTTTCAATAATCATATTATGAATCGGCAATGTCAAAGGTACTATAGAGTATATATGAGTCGCAGAGTTGCAAAAAGCACTCTGGATTCATGATCAACAGCAAAGGTAATGTTAAGCATTCAAAGTTCAGTTAGGTTAATTGAATTTCGAATGCTTAACGTTACCTTTAGTGTTTGTCATGAATCCAGAGTGCTTTCTGCAACTCGGCGACTCATTTATAGAAGCAGTCGCATTTCGTTCAAAATTTTACAGTATGCTTTTTTATCTGAGATTTATCATCTATTTTTTTATTTCGAAGTGGTAGACAAACAAACACTTCCTATTCGGACTTCTCAAATAATAAAACAGGTTTTTCCAATTGTACTGAATGAATTAGAAGATTTGTTTATCATGGTTAATTTGCCAAATAAATCAAGAGTAAACTGCATGCGCAAATGCTTGTTAAAAACTATTTTAACATACTCATCACTATTAATAACACTGGGAATCAGTTTTAAAATGATGAAAAGTAAATTCATTTTATCATCAAAAATTCAATACTTGAATTAACAAAATATATTCATGAAAAATGAATATCTAACATCGACATAACACAATATACACCAAGATTTTGTATTAAGCTACAATTTCTTGGAATCAGATCATCTATTTTAAGTACACTCAATATAATGACAAATGTAAGAAGGAGATCCAACAAACAAGAAATGTTTTTATGGTTGAATACCATAATTTAATAATATACTTTACACATACATGTTACATAAAATACATACTAAATTCATTATGATCCAACTCTGATAAAGCCTAACAAATAAAACACAATGTACTCCATTGCATTGGGAAAGCTGTTCACCTTTCACATATATTAAGGAGGATCGAGAATATGCCTGAATTTGGTTTGCTTTTTAGATGGCAATACAATCAGTTGGAACTGAAAATTCCCAAGATAAAGTAAAGGTCCTATAACAGTGTAAGAGTTGTACATATTTATTTAATGAAAACAAAATACTACTTAGTAAAAAATGTAATGTTTTATCAATTTATAACATACAATTTATAAGTATTGTATATCGTAGCATTTTAGATAGTCTCCTTTTAAAATTCTAGGATTAGTGATATTGCAAGATAAAATTTTGCATAATCGGGGCTGAGGATCAAATTTACCATTTTTACTGAAATTAATTATGCTGACTGACATTTAAGATTTAAAACAAAACAGTATTTTATGGGGAGTATATTCATAATACAGGAGTCACATTAATGTGTATTTTGAGAAGATGAAAAACATACAAACTCGTGATTCCTATAACTACCTTAACAAAAAGCCGGAGTAATATGGTGCACACAGTAAAATTCAGATTATAGTTATAGCAAACTGTAGTGTTAAATTCTGATCATAATTTACTGCACAATTCGGGGTAGTGGTGTTTTAAAGGTTGAGATGTGATCATGACTTGCTTCGCAGACATATATGTTACAAATAATAAGTTATGAATCAGCATTTGCCAAAAATTTGTATACTTGATGTATTAAAATATTGGTATGTATAATTTCAAAGTTAAGGATCTATCGCCCGTTGAAAATTACAGAATTACCAAAATCATCTTTGAAAACCATACTTTATCGTGACATCACTCTTTGTTCATTTTATTACCATTTTGTCTTTCCATTAATTAGATTTATGTGGTTAGGCATACTTGGATCCCACCTAGATTAATATGATATGCCTGATTTTTATGGTAATATTAATATTTTGTAAGCAGCCTTGTCTTATTCAAGTTGATGTGAAAGGCAAAATTAAACTGTTGAGTTAATTGAAACATCATTAATGAATCAATGGTGTAGCTAGAAACATTATGTCTCTACTAAAAATAATAAAAGCTCATTCAACTGTATCTTTAAATAATATAAGACCACTTTAATTTATTTTGTTCCCATAAGTATTTTTCAAAAATCTTAACAATAAACTTGTCAGCCGATAAATAAGATTGATAATGGTAACTCTTATAGAAAAATATAGAGTTCAAAAGTAATAAGATTCTTCAATGGCTAGCAAACAGAATAGATGTACAGTAAAACCTCGATATAACGGACAAATTATCTAAGTGCAGATATTGGAAAATGGTTTGAGGAATATTTTTGATGACCAAGATGCAGACAGATTTAGAAAGGTTAGAAATTCTTCATTTTTGTAGAAAAATACATGCTCGAGAAGAATTAGCCGAAGAAAATGTTTTACAGTCGTTAGATTATGACTGAAAGTAAAAAAGCAGATGAAGTCGGGGTCATGGAAAATTTCTTAGCATAATTTTAGACAGTCGATTATAACAAAAGAGCGAATTCTTCAATCCAAAAAAACTTCACTGGTCTTGTATTGTACTGTTTATTTTCTTAATATTATTTTTGTAGTAAATTCATTAGTCCGTTATATAGAGGTTCTACTGTAATACAACAGAATGTGGAGATTTGAAGTCCCATATCTGGTCTGGGATATACTCATACAATAAATTAGCTACACCAGTGATAAATAATTGTCAGGTTTTTATGTAAGAAAATAATATGATTTTATCAATTATATTTTAGATAATTGCTGCAAAATATTAACTGGAAGTATAGCTTCCATTTTGTCGATAACATAATGAAAAGGAAATGACATATAAGTCAAAATAACCATTGCAAAATGGCCCATCGATTCTGGATACTGATGGGTCAAAAGGGCCAATAAAGCAGTGCAAGAACACAGACCAGCTGTGAACAGAATGAAAAATGGTAATTCTTTTTTGGGATACACAGATACCTCGTGAAATGATGGTAGCAGTTCACGATCAGCGCATTCCGTACAAGATGGGTATGGATAGAATAGATGTCCCCGCTCTAACGGATAAGGTAACATACGAAATGTGCCTTCCCATGTGCAGTGCAATAAATTAAGAGCGCCTTCTACGTTTTTCCAGTGTGATAAATGAAAAAATGCATAAGCGATCGCTTCAGAGTCTCCTCGCTTCAGGATATGTTCTGGTGGTAAGATAAGAGGTTTCATTTCGAGAATATACTTGGGTACGTGAGGATTGAACTCGACAGCCCGGTGAATTGCTTCAACTGCTGTCATTTCCGCTGTTGTTAAACCTCTTTTAGATGCAATGTCAGGAGAAAATCTATCGGCAACCAGACGAGCTTTAAGCAAAGCAGCAGTGTAACATATTGTAGCCGATTTAGGCAGACTTATATCATCGTATCTCGCTAATACAGCTTGTACATCGGCGTACGCTTGTTGCTCCAATAATGTTTCAATCAGATTTTCATGAATGTTCAAAACATTCATTATAGGAGGAACCTCTTTCGTTAAATCTTTGAAGGTCTTAGCTGCCTCTTTCAATTTGCCAAGTTTCCGAGCACACATAGCCAGCCTCCTTTTAACATATATCAATATATTGGTATCTCTTCTATGTATCGATTCCATTATAGTACCTTGATGTAGTAAATTTTGAGACTTCCTGTAATTAGCTTCGGCCACTTTTAACGCCTGCTTAAGAATCTTTTCAGATTCCAGAATGCTAGTAGCTTCTTCTTCAGCGAGTAATATGTATGCCGGAGCACAGTCAGCGTTTCTTTCAATAGCACTCTGTGCTGATTTAATCCGAACAATAGGATTACGCTCACGCCACGCCGTCTGCATTATTTCATATTCCGCCTTACCTATGTCTCCTTCACAAGTAAAAAATGTTTGATGATCTTGTGCAGATAGATTCATATCGTAATATGTGAGTGGCTCTTTATTGGTAGCCCAATAAAACCTCTGATATTCAGCTCCTCTAAACAAATTGAGAGGATTCCTCCATACTTTGCATTCTGGAATAGTTTGAGGAGAGCTGCCAGTACCATTTTGATTAGTGGAGCCATTTTGTTCAGAAGCATTGTCCGCGCCACCGATCCACGGACTTATATGGTTGAGAGAAACTTGTTCAATAAAAGATGTTCCATATTTGCGAAAATACCACCACTCAAAAATGAGAATAAGTCCAGATATCAGAGAAGACGTACCAGTAAGAGCAACATAAAACTTTGGAGTCAAAGTACTCAGAAATAAGCTTGAATCCCACATTTTATTATTTAAGGTAGCTTTGTAATAACGAAACTAATATTACATTCATATATGAAATGTAATATCCAGTTTAGCATTTTAGATACATCTTCTTTAGTTATTCATTCAACCATCCATTGATCTGTATTTTATATATTTGTTATTATTATCTCACACAACAAAGACGTTCACCAATAAAATCTGAATGAAATTCTGACAGCCGCTCAAACACAATTATATTTTGCTTATGGTACTGTTGGTAGTATCAGAAAGTTTAACTGTCAGTATGTTGTATTCTAGATAGTTTAGATAGGTAAATAAAACATTTATTCAAAAATGAATACATATTTAATGTATAGTTTCTCATATTTGAATTTTAAAATTTTAATTTTAGTGGCTACAATAAATCTTGATTTGTAACAAAATGTTCTAGGCTTTTTAGTTCATACTTGAACCTAGTAAATTGCACATTTTATTTTTTGTAACTCACTTGCTTATTGTGGCAATCTTGAATTTTGTCCAAGACAAAATTTACGTAACCTACTTGTCAACCTTACTTCGTGTGCTCGAGAGTAAGGATCAAATCTGCCAAAATGAGTCTTCTCACCAAGATTGGCCCTAAACAAGTAAAGCAGTTATCAGGATTCGCTGGTGCTGCTGCCGGCTTCGGAGCCTCCGCTTTCTGTGCACTTCTATACTTCTCAGAATGGAGAGTAGTGCTTCAATACATGCCAGTCTACAATACCAAATTCACTGAAGAATAAGCACACTTTGAAATGAAAAAAGAAGAACGATTGTTTGATTTATGGCTATTGACGTTATTAATTTGTAATAAGTAATTATGTCAAAAATCATTGTTCCGTACACTGCAAATTACGCTCTTATATATATGTAATGATTATGTAAATTATTCTTCATTTGATTTTAGTAAAATTATTAATTTAATCTAATCATTGTTCTTTTTTATGATTCCTGTGTGATCGAATCCTCAATACCCATTCTTAAGAAAGCATTTTGAACCTATAGTTAAAATTGTGTCTCCATTGCAAGTACAAAGGATTAACTGCAAATGCCGCTCTAAAGGCTATAAAATTATGAGCAATTCTCAATCTCCATAGTTAAATACCTCACCAAATAACGAGTACAATGAAATGGATTTTCAGTCTATTGATTCAATTGTCAATTCAGAGTAAAGTGTATTAGTAATACCATTACAGTGACTTATATACTTCAAATAGAAGCTTAAAGTAGATAACAGCTTGAGATAATTCAAATTTCTAATGTAGACCCCTTACCTGCTGAGTCTGACAAACATTGGTTGAAAACATTCTTCGCCTCTAAGGGAAGAGTGGATGTAATAATTATATTTAAGTAGAGGGTTGACTATATATCTAAATCAAACTGGAATAAGTAGCAGTCTTCTTTTTGTCGAAATCATGTAAAATATAAGGTGAGGTAGATAACATCTTATTTATTTTTTAAATAAAAATCTTGTAAATTCTTTATTTTGTGGGCTCCTTTACTGGTTTACGGATGCTTAGAGTAAAATCAAATCTTTGCTTTATTTATATTTTAGGAGCAATTACGATAATAACAAGTAATCCAAATCCAGTTTTTATGGGGTGTTATTGCCGTTGGGAACTTATCGACCTTTCATCATGATCTTAAATAGAGAATAGAATAAAAACTTGGATTTAGTTCAAATTTGACAAAAAGTGCACTTATGGTAGATAGGAACTATATGACTCAAATAAATTAAGTTGTATTTTTTTACTGCATGATATATTCAGAATTTGGAAATGATTGCATGTAAAAAAATCACATACCAAAAGACTTTCATTTAAAAGTTAGGTAAACGTTCCATAACCTTATAAAACTGCATTAAACCAAATTAATGATTTAAAATAAACCTCCAATTGCATAAAAATAAATTTATTTAATTAATGAAACAGAGGAATGTCTGAAAAAATATGAAAGAATATAAAATAAGTTTGTTATAGATTTCATCTATTGAATCTTAATGAAATGTGGCAGTTCCTTTTATATTTTTTTCATTAAAATTATCATGACTATCTAACAACTGGTAGGACATTACTTTTATCACTAAAAAAGGTTGTTTGCACATCAAATTTGCATGGTAAAGGCAATGGTTCTTCACAACAAAATTGGTGTCGACTTAATTATCGCTATGAGCTGACTTTATTCCTCAGACAATTTTTTGTTGTTTACATCAGCACATGGACTTCAACAGTATGAAAATGATCATTCCAGATATCCAGTAGTTATGAATCTCCACATTGTCAAAACTTCTATTGAGAGTAATTTTTCATTTTCAATAAATAAGAAAATTGCAAATTTCTTTCGATATATTTGGTGTGACTTTTTCGGCGAGATTAGCACTTATTATTTTTTGATGAGTGATTGATTTGAACTATTTAAGGTATGAAAAGAAAACATGTATAGAACCAACAACAAAATATATTTTTTTGGCAATAATGGCTTCTTTTATTCACAAAGATCCTTAAATTTGGTTAAAAAGGCATTATTCTGCTATATCTACTAATTCTATGTACAACGCGAAGAAGATTATGACAGCAAGCTACACACAAGGGCGTCACGAGTTAGCTTATTTTGATCTACCTAGACATACAATTATTCA
Source organism: Rhyacophila evoluta (assembly GCA_022683975.1). NCBI lineage: Eukaryota > Metazoa > Arthropoda > Insecta > Trichoptera > Rhyacophilidae > Rhyacophila > Rhyacophila evoluta. Next base: position 19,569 of record JAGVSQ010000791.1, read on the forward strand.
GCTCACAACGGAGAACCGTGACGTTGCATGAAATATACACTACACAACTTCAAAGTCAGATAAAAAAGATCCGACTGTACTATTTTACAAGTTGCTGCGTTTTTCACGATTGTTAAATAATAAGTCTTAGTTATATCTGTATGTAGAAGGACATAATTAATGTTAGGGAATTCGGAGGAATAAAAAACCACTTTGATTTTGGAAACTATATGGTAACAGTTCTATATTTTGTTTAAAATATTCAGGGAAAACACCAATGAAAGACACTTGCTAAACATAATTAGTGTTACACATATATTGTGGGACGCAATAGGACTTGGATTAATTATTTTTAAAAAGCATTTTACAAAACATAATTAAAAAAACAACTATGAAATATTTTAATGAATGTTGCTGTTATAATAATTCATATAACTACATTTTTTATGAAAATTAATTATTAAGTATTGCACAAGTGACAAAAAAATTAAGTAGTATTTTTATTTTTAATAATATGTTTAAAAATGGTGACTCAAAAGAGTCGGCAAAAAATTATTAATATTGTGCATTTGTATCCATAATGTAATCCTTTTTATAATAAATGTTAAATCAAAGGAGTTATCACTAACGATAATATGCATAATCTATGCCGATAGTTCATAAAGCTTTAACTATATCAGCAAGCATCACAGATTATTTGAAAATGAAAAATTTTATAGTTCATAGAAATTGTTAATATTATTAAAATTTTAATGGACAAGCCATATGATTATCGAATCGCTATGAAATTTATCTCTCATTATGAGGTACTGAAAGGTCAATGTATAAATTACTGCAGATGCATATTATTGCAAGGTTATATTATATTCATGCAATATTTATCAAAATGTCGACTACGAAAAGGTCTGAGTTATCAAGCTCCAATAAAGACGTCTGTTTTCAAAAAACAGAATGACAAGCCATGATTATTAATGAAATATTACTTTATGGTTATTTTCAAATAGAGATTAGCAACCATTTTATTATTAATAAAAGCAGATTACATAATATTGTTCCTTTCACTTTCGGAAGAACAATATTTTATATACATTTAAATACAACACACATAAAAAGATGTCAATTCTAATTGTTACAAAGTATTTTAAACCTTAAGTGATCAATATCTCCATACTGACTTTCTGTGCAATATTATTGTCTTGCAATAACCCCTTCAAATAACAAATTGATTATACATATACATTATGTATTATAAACGATGGAAGAATCTGTGCAATAATTCTCAACAATTAACACACATGGTCATAAAATATACTAAAAAACTAACAGGTAATTCTATACTATCGACAGTTTTCTTTTTTAAGATATAAAATTTCCAGGCAAGGATGCTGCATACATATTTTTGAAATCAGTTTAATAAACATAAGAATATTTAAATATTCAAGAAAATACATAGCTGTTGTTACCAAAGTAAGTTATCTTAAATACCTTAAAAATAATAACACATTATATGTATCGTTGAATTAAAAGCAGTTGCTGCTACAATGGAGGAAATGATCTTTATGGACTTTTTGATTTTAAAACAAATGTTTGTTAAAAATATAACCATATGTTGATTGTTAATTTATTTATAGTTGTATGACCTCCGTAAACGATCCAACAATTTATGGCAGTCTGTGCTTACAAAGTTAATACTGACAATTCATGCATTAACATTCTAATTAAACCAGTTTACATTGAAATATTGAAATTAATTAAAAATTCACTATGGGTGACTGTTAAGTTACATTAGTAGCCATTTACTCAGGAAAGGGCAACAGCTTCCATGACATGACACAGAATTGGCTTAGTAAAACATAGCAACAGATGTAGTTCTAATAACAGCACACCTATAAAACTTAATTGCAGAATCCAGTGGAAAATCCATCTTTCCAAAACTTTATAATCATTTAGTACAGTTTCTGATGATTACTGATGTCTGGCAGTGATATGGCACATAAAGAAGAAGTAGATTAATAGTCTCATTTTAATAATGTTCCAGATGTATTGAAATTTGTCTCATTTTTTGCAATAATGGTTGGAGAAAATTCTTGATCGTTCACAGAGGCCTCTATGCAAAAAATAATCTGGCATGGGACAGTGCGTAATTTGTTTGTTAATAATTAATTTACAAATTCCTGGAATGGCTTGCTGTTTTGAAGTATTTACATACGCATATTGAAAGCAAATTCCGAGAATACAAATTTTTCCCACCACACTAATCGATTATTTCTATCATATCCCTAATGGAATGCTCGCTCATAAGATTAAATGTCTTATTATACCGATGTTGTAATTGTAATATAACTAATCCATGTTAAGCACATTCACCTCTAAGTGTTTAATTAATCCATTCATATATTAATCATAGATATTGCCTACTAGACATATGACACACAACCCACTTTACTTGTATTCTTAATGACATTTTTAGTAGGCCAATTTGCATATTATCTAAAGATGCAATTGTACATTCAGTTCGTAATAGTAATATTAAATGCACACCTTCACTAAATACATACATAAATGTAGTAAAAATCTTCAAAAATTCAAATTGATTTTTATTTATTCTATTCCCTAATGAAATAACACCTCGGTAAACTATGAGATACTTTAGTACGTAAGTTTTATATCATATCAAGTTACATTCGAATCAAAGCTCGCCTCTGGGGATTTAAGCTTTACCAAAGTGTCACATAGTCTCAAAGTTTACGGTATAATGGCATGAATAGGATGGAGTTATAGCTCACGACATCTCTCTCATTCTCACTCACAGTGTTTGACACATTTGCAATAGGGTGCAATAAAAGCATTTTCTCTCTAATTTTTGTAGTTCTGTGAATATAAGTTGTAAAAATACAAATAGTAAACTTATATTAAATATTGAGTTTAATGCAATATTTTAGGGGCTCAGTAATAATAAATTTAGTCCACAAAAATTAGTATAAATAATCCAAATAAACAATTACTTACTCACCATAAATAACATATGGTTAAATAATTTGAATTTGTTTTGTTCATTTAGGACTGTAATGGCAAATAAAGCATGTGTATGAGTTGTATAGAGAGTACTATCATCAGTCAGTGTCACGAATCCTTTGGATATAGACTAGAGTCAACGCAGGTATTCCAAAAGTGAGACAACTTTGTGCACTTTGGTTTTAAACTCATATATTTTTATAATGTGTGATAAATTAGAACTTTGAAAGAACACTGTCAAGAAGCCATTTAAAAATCTGACATAAACTCATCAATCTCGAGTCGTATAAAATAACGACAAAGCGTTATTGTCCAAATATGTCTGAATTAACCAGAATCTATTAAAAGTTGCCCACCATGAAAAATTAAGTAGCAAAACGGATGTTCTTATTCCATAGGTTTTATCCCATAGGATAAAGTGAATGACTAAGACCTATTATTGCAAAAAATCTCTCATTATATCTCCACAGTATAAAGGTTTGCATGTTTTATATGAAGCAAAAATAATTTGAACTGACAGGTTTATTACAAGACATAATTTATTATTACTGTAAGCCTCTTTATATATCCCACATGAAATGCTTAAAAAAATGTGAGTATATTTTTCAGGATTTCATTAAAAATATTCACTAGCATGTAGGTGGGATAACGGTTTGTTATCCCAATAAACATAGCATTAATTTTGATGTTGCCTTTCAAGATGACTTAAAAATCTAGCGGCTGATCAGCCGATCCTTCTCCCGCGCCATCCTCATCATCTGATGGTAAGCTGACGGCATCGTCGGATTCTGAAAGTCACAAAACATGTTTTTAACATACATTATGATTGATTATGAAAAGTCAACCTCAGACAAATACTATTAAAAGATTTAAATATATAGGACGCTAGGTTCTCAAATAATTGAGTTCTCAGCCATTTTTTTTGGTGAAAATAAAGTCCCAGTTGTGGAACACAAGCTTGATGACGAGTGATCAGTATGAATTGAACTACGATATGATTATAGAATCTCGCTGATGATAAAACATTTTCAAAATAATATAGAAATCTGAATTAATAAATATTGAAATAAATGAATAAGATATTTTTATACCTGGGCATCGTGGCTCTCCCTTTGTGCGTGTTCCAGAGCGTTCATTACCGTGTTTGTCAGTGCACCAGCAAAGTCCTACTGATGCATGACACTGTAGTGGTCTGTAGTAGCCCAGTGAATCACACTGAGGAACATATGCTCCTGAAACAAATAGATATTTCTCCATATAAATTTTATTTAAAATATATACTGTAATATTTATAAAAGCCTTTACAGGTTCTGACAAAGATTTAACAGATTCAAGCAGTTGATAATTTTAACACTCGACATGGAATAAAATTATTACTTATTGTATTGTTCTAGAAAATCAATCGTTTTCAACAAAATTTTCTCCATCACTATTTTTACAAATCTCCAAAGTAGCTTGACTATCACATTCCATGGCTTCGTGTCTTGTTTAATATCCAAAATTGTCAAGACGTACATACTTTGAAAATGTTTACATTTACTAGAAACACACTGAAAACTCACCAACAAAATGATTTCTAGCTGACCGTCTTGTGACAGCAGTACAGGGGCGATCCGCTTTCAAGAAGCATCGACACCATTCTCCTCGTGTTACAAATGCATCTCGGTTGCTGTCACAACCTGACAAAAATGGCTTCATACACTGCTCTTGATCATCATGTTCTGAAATTCAAACCAAAAATTTGTCAGTCAGCATGTTATAAAAAATAATATTATATTAATCTATGATCCAAAAGCATATGGGTGTTTAAAAAAGAATCACATAAGCATGAACATTTATAAATAAAAAATAATGACTTTGAATAATTATTCGTAACAAAAAAAATTTGCTGCTTGGTATGGAAATAAATAGGTCAATTGTCATTTGCTCAACACATCTGGATTGTGACATGTATTCAAATACAAATCAAAAACATATCAATTTCAACACATTTGTAAAAAAAAGTATGTTACATAAAAAGTAATGCAGAATAAACTCACCGAGAGAATACAAATCTTTAATTGAAAGTTTTGAATCTGTGTCTCTATCCAAATGACCAAACATCCATTTCACTTCTAATTTGCAATCTGAAGGGAAGCCTGTTGAAAAAATATAACATTAATTTCAATCATTCACTAACTACCACCAACTAACATTTTACTTTTATTGCTTTCGTTTGCTATAAACTTCCATAATTATATAACCACAAGAACCTTTACATTGTAAAACTACCTAAATTTAGGTGGCATATTTTCTGTTTCTTTTGATTTACTATTACAGGTCAAATAATATCTCTTTATAACGAATACCGAAATTACGAAATTTCTAATATGATGTTTACTTTTTGCTGTCCCGAACAAACATTCATTTTTGTTATAATCATATGTATATCGTGTCGTTAATGTATTAAACTTATAATTTGTAATGTTGCAGCATGTATAATATTTTTCCTATATTCAAAATAGAAATATACGAAAGGGGCGGTCCCACAAATTTCATTATAACGGGATTCAACCTGTATACATCTTTCTGACAGTCTATGTGGTTTTTCATGCTTAAGACATAGTTTAGAGTAATGTCCTTATTCACAATTTTCCTTTTGTAACAGTATTTTATATTCAGTATTTAATATTAAGTTCGGCTCTCCTTTTTTATTATATAAGAGAAAGTATTTCTTCATTTTATTAGTATTTGGAATGTTCATAAGAATTACAAAAAATATCGAAATTTTTTTCATATTATGGTAGTTAATAAACACTTAATATTAAAAAAACAATGAAAATAAACAACTGAATCAATTTTTTACCTTTGCTTGGCTGGTAGTGTGAAACATGTTTTTTATTGTTATCATTCATTAGAACAGCAAACCAATCAAGAAGTCGATCAGCCATACTATCCATGGCAGAGTCACTGCAGCCATTATTTCTCATCGGAGTTTCAACACTGTTTCCATCATCCCAAATGTTATTGTCTGCGATGGAAAAACCATATTTTATTATTTTTCCTACATTACTTTGGCCTACATTTTTATAAATATATACGTATATTGACTGTCATTAAATTATTACTAGTTTATCTAATTTTTTTAGTAAAGTTTGAATAGATTTTTAATGATTTTGAATGTTAGCTTTTAAAATGAAAATCAACAATACTTCAAATACAGTGTAACGCTGGGGAGGAAACACAGATAATTCGAACTATGATAAATATATCAAGCCCTTTTTGGCAGAAGATCATATGCGGCAACTCAATGGACTGGCAAAGGATCGTGATGCATAAATTATGATTCCGGCTGCTGCATTCCTTACGATCTTTCACCAGTCTATCAAATTACCGCTTACGATCTTCTGCCGAAAAGGGCTCAATAAGAAATATGGATAGTTGATCAGTACCGTATAAATATTGTTTATGTTTTGAAATCGAAATTGCTCTATTTTAAATATTTCTATAATTCAATTATTTGCAATAAATATTATTTCAGCATTTAGCATGGATAATCTGCAAGCTGGATTAGCTGCACATCGAGAGTACACTTTATTGTGAAAAATCAATGTTAATATTCACCATGAACTGAAGACAACCTATTAGGTTTAGTGTCCAAAACATCATTGAATGAATTTTCGCGAGCCTTCTCTTGCATCAGTTGCTAAAAATAAAGTCAAAGAATGAATTCAGGTGTGTATAATCTACCATACTATGGTCTGATGATTGATGGGTATTTTACAAAAATAGCATATAGATTCTTTGCAACACATGCTTTGTCAGTCAAGTAAAAAATAAAGATGAAAATATTGATAGAAGGTATATACCAGCCAAAAGAATTTTAATGTATTTTAATAGCAAGTTTTTTTTTCTTTATCCTCCTGAAACAAGATGTTATGAGTCGGATGCAAAATTAAATAAGCTGTACTTGTAGTAATATCTGCTTATACCATACATTTATGTTTAACACCATTTACATGTCAAACTCCATACAAAATCATCAAATATATTATGAGAGTGGAACAAATCACTGACTTACATTATTGTACTTAGTATATTTGATGTATTTATAGTGTTTGTTGTCATATTTGATATCTTCAGGAGTGAAACTGTACTGAGCGTGAGGACGGTGGGGGAGGCTAGATTGCATCTTCTTCACTCTCCGCTCAGCACTCAACTTCTGCTGCTTCTTCTTGTAATTTTTCTCAGTGTCTTTCATGAAAAAATACAAATATTTGATAACAAACAATCATAAACACCGGGAAATCTATCTGCATTTGCCTGAAGCATTAGCAACATTATTATTTTGAAAATTGCTTGCGTTAATTAGTCACTATGACATTACTAAAGAAAACTTCTATGTTTTATAATCTTTGAGGAATTTAAATTCTTGAAATATACTAGATAAGCTGCATATGTATTAGGATTATTATTGTACATTCAAAACCACATATCAGCTATGGAATTAAACAGTAAAATGAAGCACTGGAAGCGCTCAACAGACGTTTCAGTAAGTTATCACTGTAGAATAATTACCTTTACACGGACAGAATCCTTTGCAAGCCAATTTAACTGTCGTGTGATGGATGCAGTTGTGATAGTCAAGTCTACAAAGTGAAGAGTAAGTTCGGTTGTCTGCTCCACACAAGAAAACTGGGCGGACAACGGGACACGCTTCACACCTGGAAATCAAAATAAAATGAATTTGACATTAGTTGATGAAGTAAACAATAATTTATCGAGGACAGAAATAATTGGATTCAAAAACATCACATAGTTACTAAGCCCTACAACACCTGATGACAAAATACTATACTTTAATCCCACATAAATCTAGCTTCACTTTAAGCATAATGACAATATATTTACACCGCATTTGTTCTTGTTTATTAAGTATAAGGTTGTCACTATTTCTCTCATAACCTCATCATGTCCTAAGGTAAATCAGCATAATATATGCATGATTTACTGCTATAATTTGATGTTATAATTGAAAATGTCTCAGCTGACTATGACTATTTACTACTGAACTATCAATTTGATGCCAAAGTAAGGGTTAATAGTCTTTGAATAGTAGTTTTGTAATATTGTTCGGCAGTTTGTGGATTAAAATCCTGCAACTACATCAAAAATTAACGTATCTGCAGTGATATCCAACATGCAAGATGAAGGCAGCGACCAAATGAGTAAAAATTGTTAACATACATGCTTCATATTGAATGAAAAATAGTATTATATATAGCTTGTTTTAATGTGAAATTGCCCCACGTGTAACAAAATATTTGTACTTATTTAAATTTTACAGCTTATGTCTAATGTATACTAACGCAAAAGTGTCTGATTGATCTTCCATTTCATCCTCTGAGTCGTAGAAAACATCATCATCTTTATTGGATGATTCCTTTTCACTTCCAACCGACGCAATGCTCGATGACCCGCCAGGAACCACCAAATCTCTGTCAACATAAACGCATGCATTAATTAACGCAGGAATTGTTAAATTTTGATTAGAAAAATATTAATATGACATGCATATAAATTTAGATTTATATTATTACTCCATTCATTATTATCCACCCATAAATATTTCTAAAAAAGTCATTCGACTGAAATTATTACCCGGCTGTAAAATAATTTTTCTATCATAAGTTTTATTATGATGTATTACACATAACTAAGCGTCCGATTTTAGGTTGAAATGTATAAAATATCGCATTCAAATTTCGGCAAGTAATTTTTTTATTCTCATTTGAATACCACAATTTACAGCAGTATACGCATGCATAGAACTCTTATAATTCTACTAGGAGTTTACAATATTTTTAATTGCTTTCCTCGATGTAGTTTCACAACAATAATAATTGTTTCAGCTTCACTACTGAATATCTGGTACCAAGGCAACACAAGACTGTATACACATTGTTTTCATTATTAAAAGCTATAGCTTTCTCTCAAAACAAATAATATACAGAATCATTAAAACAGTCATACATTCACGTATTATCTCCAGATGAAATTAAAAAATCCTTAGTCTCATCACTATTTATTACAAAGACTTAATGGTCTCCAACACTCGATAATTGATATGATCCATGAAAATGAAGATAATTCCAATATTAAGGAAATTTTAATAATATATTAAGTATGAGGAGACCAGAACGGAAGTGATGTAAACAACACATAGCTAAAACAGAGATATTCACGTTTGAAGTTTAACTCTGTGAGTGCTGAAAAAATTATATTGAAAGCATTATGAAATAGTGTTTAATAAAATACAAGTTCAACTATTTCTAGTTTATAGAATAAATATTAGGGAGCCTTTTAAATAGTCCATTTAGACATTTTTGTGGGATTTTCCATTTCTACCTCATATTATTAATAAAGAGTACTTACCCGTTTTTGTGAATTTCCTTTTTGGAGACACACACTGCTGTGTAGGAGTCTTTCAAAAGACATATCTCTTTCTTTTGACAATTCAACGGGTGGCATAGATCACCTAAAATTAAAAGAAAAATAGCACTCTAAAAATATATCTCATATAGATGATGTACATATATTTTTCTCCAGTAGATAGTCACCAAATATTTATTATGTCTTTTTCTATATACATCTACTACAGAGATGTCTGCAGAACATCTTACAGTCTTTTACAGCAATTGTTTTACAAGTTAAATGACATCTGTTACTTTTCAAGGTTTTCGTTCAATATTGATTATTGTATATTTTATACCATTAAGTTGAAAATTGTTAGAAAATATCTGAAATTTCATTAATAAAAAAGCATTTCAAACTTTTATGACGATACTTAAAATACATTTAATGTTTATAATTGTAATAGAGTTAAAATAACATGGCATTACTTCACATGGCAAAGTACAGGAATTTAATCTTCATAATTTCATTTATGTCAAAGTATTATTTATTATAGATATTAACTGATATTATGATTCTTACTGTTGGGGTCGTATATCCATTTTTTCTTTTCTCCTGATTTGCTAGAAATGACACGACCCTCATCCTGTAAAAGAAATACAAAAACACAAATTAGTCAATTAATATCGAAATAATTTTTGTCCTATAGTGAATTACAAAATCATTATTTGCAGTTAATCTATTGAAGTGTTTGACTAGAATTCGTCACAGTTGGTTTGTTAATTAATTGATTACCATTATAGAATATTCGATCACAGTATTTATCGGATATGTGGACACCAAATTATTTATTTTACATTTCAAATGCAATGTAGATCAGTTTACAAAAAATATGATTGTATAAAATTTTAAAACTAATAATTGATGAAATTATCCTTAAAGTATAATGGAAAATAAAAGAATAATAGATGCATTAAAATAACTACATATATATATAATGGAACATTGTTTTTTTAAAAAGTGATCAAAATGTTAGTATTTAACTATTCTGTTGTCAACAATGCATCTGCCAAGGTCATGTAGGAATGACAGCTGTGTACACGATATAGACAGCATATATATATATATATGTATCTATTTTGGCTTCAATTATATTTATGTGGTGTTAATAATAGTCGGTCTGTCTTCACTTTTAACTAGCTACATATTCAGCGCCCTGGAGCAAGAAACATCGTTGCGCTCTACATGATTTCTCGTTTTTCAGCTCTCGCGCCATTTTAAGATTTTTCTTCCTTACAGAAATTGGGGTTTCTCGTTTTTTCACCTCTCACGCTACCTTAAATATTTTACTTCCTACCACAGGATGAGCCTTCCCCCCTCCCCATGATTCGTGCGCCTGGAGCAGTTCGCTCCAACTGCCCCACGGTAGCTACACCACTGACCCCAGCATCAATCATTTGACTAGTAAAAACATATAAATTTACGGTAGCAATATAATATATGGATTTTATTCGTATTGAATTACAAATATTTCTAAATTCCAGCGATATTACTATACACCCAACATGTCTGCTTTAAGTAAATACGTATGGATATCCGCATCGCGATGATATATCAGATTGTTTCACGAGGATGCACAGTGAACCAACTGCTCAACGCATCAGGCATCCAGTCTTGCATTATTTGTTTTTAATGTAGTCGTGGAATTTGAAGCTGTCCTCAGACCAATGAAATAGTATATTTATATATCCCTATGATAATAATATTGTGACTGACATAAAACAATGGTTTGTCCAATTAAAACAGTAGTAATACAAATGAATGTGAGAAATATCTCGTGAGATTACATTTTAATTTAGCACCTATTTAGAATATGTTTAGAAACCACAGCCGCTTCAAAATTCCACTGTGAAATGTCGTAACATCATTTTAGTTCAGAGTGAATTTAATATTTAATAACGTAACGCGAACCTCGCTGTGATTTCGACTGGTGTGACATACCCAGAGAACTGGTTTCTAGTCGTATTGATATAAAAACTAGAAAGCATCCCCTCTACAATTAAAAACGGCTTTTTACCTTGAAAATATCGTAATATTTTGATTAATTGAAGTCAGTTTATTATTATTTTTTTTCAATAATCTATTAGAAACAACTAAACAAATATGAAACGTCAATTTCCACTCGAAGATAGCACGTAAACAGTTAATTAAAATATTTTTTTATATTGAATATATTGTATAATTCATGTCCATACGTTTCCTTTCACGCTCAATTGTTTAAAAACATTACATCACATCGCGTCTTTAGAAAACAATGGCGATACATTCACGGTGTTGTTAAAATAAGTTATTGTTGCAGCTTAGTAACTATTATGTCACGCCGTTTTGGTAGGCGGGCGTTTTTTGGAGGTTACAGGTTCGAATTTAACGGATGAATAAGAATTTTTTGATACTAAAAGTCGAGGGATTCGCCATAAAGTAGGTTGAGTGATTGACAGATATATTCAAAAATTATTCTGTCAAAATACTTCTCAGATTTTAAACATTCGCATGCTACACTTTTGGAACGGACATACTAATACAATCTTTTTCCACCATAATTATCCAGAGTATAATTCCATAGACTTGTATTTTTTATACACAATATCTTGATTTATAGTTAACAATATTTTTATACACAATATCTAGAATTAACTTTTGTGCATATGTTATTATTATGATTGTGTTCAAAGGATGTGAAATGTATTCGATATCATCGGCGATTTCTAAACGAGAAATAATTAGATACACAGAGACAGAAATATGAGAATTATTATGTTAGATTAATTTAAAATATGAATACCTCGAATATGGCGTAATGAAAAATGGTCGACTAATTTGAAAATAGGCTCAAATAAAAAAATATGTAGTTAAAAATGGCCGATTTAAATTGAAAATCTCTTGAACTAGCGGTGTAATATTAATTGATAGTACAAATATGCCTGTACTCTATACTCCATAACACACTGTCCCTTAACTGGGTAATACTGGAGTTCTGGTGTTATAAATACAATTAGTTATTTAATATATATTGGCGTTCATAAAATGTTTAACATAAACACAAGTAAATTGTTTTTGACATCGTCATAGTAGAATTGGTTTGAACCAAGTCACCCATTGGGCAAAATTGGGACTCATATTCGAAATCCAGGCATAGTATGTAATATTTTATTAGCTCTATATCAATTATTTGTTGAGATATTACCAATAAATATGTATTCGTTTGTAACAAAACAAGTAAGTATTCGTAAGTAAGTTTATTTTTAACAATATCTGTCATTGAGAACACAACAATTTGCCATACACTGAAAAACGCAATGAATAAAAAAATCAATATTTTATATTTGAAAAATGTAAATAAAATCATAAAATGAACATGGAGAAAAATATGAAACATATCATAATACGAAGCCTTGAGATATTTTCCGAAAAACGAAACTCGTGTCGCTAATATTATAATAATAAATATTTGGCAGTGTACACATTTATGAATGGTTTTAATATTACTTAAAATCATAACATCGATTTTTCTCAAATATATGGAGAATGTTTTCATTATGTAAGTGATTTCTTCTTTCAGCCTTTCAGGCATCGACTTGTCTGCACACAGGGCCGGCCGATGTTTGCTAGCTCACTAGTCAATTTTGGCGCCCCTTTAAGTATAATTATAAAATAATCACAAGAAAAAACTAAAAATATAGAAATGAGTTTACTTCCTTAAAACTTATCGAACATTAATGCAAATTAGAATAATAACTGTGAACTTACACTACAGATTTAGTTACCAAACATCTTTGAGTGTCGTTAAAAGTGTGAGAAAAAAGCTTTTTGTTTATCTTAAAAACGTCAGTCTGAGACAATATTTTATTTATTATTTTATCTTTTTCTTTTAATGTCCTTGATGGCGCCCCGGGCATTTGCCCGTGTTTCGGGTACCTTGAGCCGGCTCTGCCTCCACGACGTACAAACGTAAAAGAAAATAAACGATTATGATAATATTACTCAAGTTGGAAAACTGTTTTATTCTTCTTTCTCTCGCAAAGAAAACAAAAAAGCTTCGTATAATATTATTAAGAGCTTTCATACGTAGCACTAAATAATTTATGTTTCCAACAGCCGCATTTTTGATTGATTAGAAGGGGATGATAGAACACTAAAACCATCCTTGTCTTTAAGAGATTTTATACCATGTCCAGCTTGAAAATGAAATACATGTATCTTAACCACGGGAAGATGACCATTTCGAAAATGGGATATATAGATCTCCTCGCATTATCAAAATTTGTTTTGAATTTTTTTTTACGAGAATTGATTTTCAGCCAATTGCCCAACTCATTGGGCAACCAGTCCTGATCTTTATTTTTTTTGAACCGTGTACTCGTCGTTTTTTGATTTAAATTTAATTGAATAACAATAATTTGTGGCCACCGAAAAAATATATTTCTCATAGATGTAACAAGTTTTGAGATCAAAAATTGGAGGTTTCTCATTTTTTTAGGTTTCGCACCCTATCTTGAGATTTCTACTTTCGAACGTTGGTCCAAAAAAATTGTTCGTAATGTCTACTGTCGTGGGAATTCGCTCTAAAATCAAAAACTTTTCGCGGACCCCCTCAGCGATCGCACGAACCCACGGGGGTTGGTACGGACCACTTTGGGAGCGACTGGCTTCGGCATAGTTGTAATGTGTGTGGTTTATAATTTGCAGACGTATGATAATCTGGTAGATTTAAAAAAAGTTTGTAAAAGCACAAAAGTTGATTTTGAAGCAAATTAATTGTAAGTTGCATCCTTGACATTGAAATTATATCGTTAAAATACTTGCGAGATTTGTAATTACTAAAATAAATAATATAATAAAGTCTAAACCAGATTTATTTTCATTTTAATTAAAACTCTTTTTTAATACACAAGTGAACATACATAAATATTTTTAACAGCATTTCTAATAATTAAAAAATGATGGTGATATTATATCTCGTAAAGCGTAACATATAGTTTATGGTGCAAAAACCTTAATAGCTGTCGATAAACATGTTTATATGTACTTGGGTAATTACGATCCCGCATATTTTAAGCAATATTAAATAGTAGATAGGTTTGCAAAAAAAGATATGGAGCTATACAAGTGTGGCAAAAATATATTCTTGTAATGAAGCGACTGTTGAAATTTTCTTCGTTTACTTTTCAACCCCTAGATTGCAGACAATTAAACCTTTCATTTCAAGGTGGTAGAAATCATCCGATATGATCTTTATTTGTAACTAGCTGTACCCGGCCACGCGTTACTGTAGCTCAGTCCGGTTAAATAGCGCTGTTTTTCAAAAAAAGTATGTTTTAGGGTGCGTCCAGGTTGAGCAATGAATAAGCGAACGAAGGCTTATTTTGTA
>JAGVSQ010000792.1:0-34380 GCA_022683975.1 Rhyacophila evoluta
CATTAGTGATAGTAAATCCCTAATATAATGGAATTAACTAGCAAAAAAAAAAAAACATTAATCTACTGGGTTTAACCTAATTAATTATAAATTAATATAAATAATAAACGAATCATACAACCCAGAAAAGTTGTAAAATGTATGTATTTTATAGTAAGAAATAATATAATTAGTTTTGTAAAATAGATTTCTTATTTCCTTTATGATTCGTCGAACACCCGAAATCCATATCTATAATATGAGCTCAAGAGTGTTGGGCAAACTTCATTCAAAAAGTATACTAAAATCAAATGAGTAAATTTCTATAGTTGGTTCGCTCTTAAGTGTGCGTGAGTTCCATTTTGATAAAGTCTTTAATGATAAAAGCATGACAACAATGTATTTTTGCTCATCGTTTTATATAGTCACCACATTTTTTAAAAGCTAGAACAATGTTATTTGTGTGAATCACTAATTACGAAGAAATTTTTCTAATATTTCATTTATTATTAAGCCCTAAGAAAATATTATTGTATTTAAAAATCTGTAATTTGATAAGTATATACACTGACCTTTTTGTATTTAATGATTTGATTATTCAATTGAATTAAATTGCGTAACATAATTTACACAATACATAAAATTCATTTAATTGATTTGATTGAATGTCAGCCTATTGTAACTTTCTTACCTATTCCACAATAGGTATTAAAGCTTTCACGTCAGTCAAAGATAAAACGTAAGCTCTCCTTGAGTCGTTCGATTCTATAAGCTTCTTTCAGTGTTTGTCGAACACGCAAGACAAAAGATATAAAATATACCAATATCGTTCACTCGCTCACCATCCTCCTGCTATTCAAAACCTATTTATGTAGACGGGGAATCCAATAATGTTACATATTTACGTTAGACAGCGCTTGCAGTTTGTTCTCTCAATAAAAATATGGGTTGATATATGAAAGGCTGACTTATGTGTATACAGTTTGAAAGTGCTGTGAAAATAAAGCGGTAGTCTCATTTTCCATATTCTACTTATGGTGTAGAAATAGGCGTATACTTTTTAAATATCTGCGAGTAATTCATAATACTTAAAGTTCGGAGAAGGTTTCAAGATTCTTTTATTATTTATTTTCCTCATCTTCTAATATTAAAAATTATCAGTGCAATACATTAACAACATAACATAAATATGATAATAACAAAAATATTCAAAACATTTTACAAAACTTAAGGTAATATTGTGAAAATAAAAGAATAAATAAAGAGAGAATTACTAGAAATACAGACGGAAGGAGAGAGTATCTACCAAGCAGGTTAGATAGATCCTATTCTAATAATGTATACCATAGTATCCACCCAGACTCACTATTACATTGGTGGAAGATATCAATATCCGAGGCAATCTTGTTAAACATCGCCATTCCTCTCCGCATTGGCATGACTACTGGCAAGATAATTCTGTATGTAGGAATGAAAAACAGCTGATTTTATTGATTTCTCAGGTAGTCATCAGGGAAATACGGACCAATATTAGACGGAGTGGCAAAGTTAACAATTAGACCACGCATATGTCTAAAAAAATGCGTCGCCAAATAATATTCCTCTCCAGTTTTTAGCTACAATAAAAAAGCATTACAAACATTACAACAATAACATTTTTGCGTTATTTATATATGCGTGTTTTTGTAGGTGAAATTAAAATGACACTTAATTTAACATTTAATTTAATTGACATTTAATAAGGTATTCTCAATTACCACGAATAATATGCACACAATACAGTATACTGTGTAAACTTAAAATGTCAAAAATATGATAATTGATAATCGAGAAAAAAACAAAAAAAAAACCTTACGAAAAATAAAATGATCACTTAATTTTTGTTCTGTGATATGTTTACAAGCCGTTCCAAATGTGAGTAAAATTTCAAGCCGATATTTAATCGACAAAGTTTGTTGATTGACACTTGCCAATATTTGAAACAATCTTTGATCATTAAATCAAGAACTTTGTCGAGAATATAAACATCTTTAAAGTTAGAAAATTATTAATTGAGCATGTTTACAACATGGTATATCTAAATACTGTCAAATAGGAATGTTATGTAATACATAATCGTTTGTTAAATTTACTTTCCATATTTTTGTTAAATAATATTTCGCGAATTTATTGTTATTTGCATAGATATGTGGAACTTATATGATATTCAATTTATTCCGTAGTATATATTTCTTATAACGAGTTGTCAGGGTGATAACGAGATAAAAAAAACGGAAAACCAATCGCAGAAGTGTGCAGACTTGACATTTCTCGTTTTAATGTCTTTCTTTCGCGTGAGATGGTAAACTTTCAGAACCTATATTTTCGGATATTTTGATGTACGTAGTCGTGTATTTATAAATACAGTCAGATATATTGGAATATAAATGGCTTATATTTATTACAGATAAAACGTCAATACTTTATGGTTTGTCGAATCGTGACGCAATAAAACAAATTTATTTTTATCAAGCAGAAATACACCACAATTTTCTTCGCAAGAAAGACGAATATTTTGATGCTTTATGACCAAAATTTTATTTAATGTACGAAATATTCATAATTACTAAGTTATCAAGTATTCCAGACAAGGAATATATTTTTTTTCTTATTTCCCATATCCGCTGCCTAAGTGCATCATACAGCTACCACACGAAACCTCCAAGAATCCCAGTTGCTTGAAAGCATTAATTCATTTCCACATCTTGCGGGGCAGACTTTTAGGTGGCCGGAAATCAATTGGAAGTAGAAGAATAATGAGAAAAAATATCAAATAATCGAAATTGTTTTCTAGTTAACATTATTATTTTCATAAGTAACCATCAATTTACTGTTCGATGATTCCCTCAGAAAGTTTCACACCTCTTAATCTCGTAATGATTTCCACTCTTAGCTTTTTTGTATCGTATACCATTATTTACTTGCTCATTCAAGCATTTTGATTTTTTTCCTAGCGTGTCATGCTCAGGATGCGCTTTCACTGTACTCTCTGCAACTTTACCTTACTCTACATCTCGACATACGGAATTTGGTGTATATATCCAACAAAATATAATTAATATAAAAAGCATAAGAATTTAACCCTGATTATAATGAAATTATTAATTATTGGCTTAAAATGTATCCAATAATCAAGCATAGTCACTCTAGCGACCTATTTTGGACAAGTAAATTATTTTTCTAAATAATCTTTTACTCCATCAGAAAAAATTTATAATTCAGTCCCTTCATCATTTCTTTTTAGGCGTAACAACTTTTATATAAAATTAAATTACGTTTACGTATTTAAAACATTACAAAATAGATTTAGTAGCTCATTTAAACATACATTTTTAATAAATCGAATATGCAGTGCTATTAAAGTTAGTTTTAAAAAGCATAAGTGGAAATTACATTTATTCACTCTGTGATATATCCCATTTTTGTCAGTGTAAACTTGCACCTCATTCGTGCGTATACGTCCTAATTCTACCGAAAGAAAAATAATATTCTGTTTTTTATTTATTTCATATTTTTAGTCTGTTATTTTATGTAGTTCAACTAGTTTAGAAGACAGAATAAATTTTTATCAAGAATACTCTGGCGAAAATACCATAATATATACGGATTCGTTAATTAAAACTTGGATGAGTCCCTAAGTGTATGAAATAGAAATATTAACATGCGAATCCATAATATGTTCAATATTTACCATTTTTTTTGTATTGAAAAATTCAATATGGGAGTAATGTTGTTTTGACCGAGTTTTCCTCTACCCGCCATCTTGATTGCTATACGCTCGTCTATGGCTACAGGTTGCCGCGCTATCCCTTCGGCGGGTATCCACCGGGCGGTAATTCAGTGAGCGATCGACGGTCGAAACGGCGGACGTGCGTCTCAAGCGACGAAAAGACGCGCCAAACTGAAATGCAACAGCTTGCAGTGGTAGTGTGAGTTTTCCAAAAGTGCAAGAGCGCGAAATTTTCAAAATGTGAACGTCCAATACGCGGAAATGTTCGAAAATGTGAATAATGCGAAAAGTTATTGTGACCGTAAGTGATCCTCTCAAGAAGTCAGCGTGAAAAGTGTTAGTAAAAAAAATCTTTTTAAACGGTATATTTCCCACAATCAACACTATACTTATAACTTATACAATCTCACACTTGTTCGAATATACATTTAATAAAAAACAACTATAAAGTTTGGCTTATTCTAATATCGTAATAAACTATGAAAAATATTACTAAGTAATATAAATTTGTATCCAGTATACTCTTATTAAAACCTTTGTCCATCTAACATAAGGCCTAATATATTTTGTCGCCTTTTGGAGTTTGAGGTAATTTTAACGGAAAGCTTCAGTAAGTTTTTTCTTATTAGTGTCGGGACTACTTACGTTGGCAAATATGAGTTGTTTTATATTGTACCATTTAAATACTAAAAGACAAATAAAAACAACAGATTGATCAAATAAAAAAAATATGTTATATTTATCATCGTTTCGGATATTTGGTCAGCTATAAGGCGATGCAGAGCGTTTATATTTTGTATTGTTGAAAATGGTGCCGAAGCCAAAATCAGCAGTAACAACGAAGTTAAACGTTTATAAAACTAAGTACATACCAAACCAAATTAATAATTAAATCATTATAAAGTAAAGTATTTCATCGTTTAAAAGATTATTCTTGAAGATTATTTAAGTCTTATAATAAAAAGAAACTTGTATAGCAGCATTTACTCAATTTTTTTACATAATACTACCTGCTTATGAATAATACCCACTGTATTTTTAATAATTATTTTTTATTTAAATAATATAATTAAAACGTATGTTTATTAACAGGTCAATCATTACATTCCCTTCAATATGGAGCATATGGACATCTTTTAATATAAGTATTCAGATATTATTTTTACGAATATTATGTTTTTTTATTTAAGGACATGTTTTGCATGCGAATACATTCAAAAATGTATTTTTTATGCAACTATGTTACCGTGATTTTTGAATAAAAGCTATTTTAATTTCACGTTCCTATTAAATAAGCCACGACAGGAGAAAATATGTATTTTTAATTGTATAAAAATTAAAGTATTGCCGAATTATTATTCAATTGCAGGACTCCATGTTGAGATACATAATAATTCGAATGGTTGATTTTTTTTGATATTTTTTTTGTTTAAAGCACAATTAGACATACAATGTCTACACTACATTATATTATAAAGTAGTCTTGACAATGGTGATTGTAATTGCAAAGCTGATGTATGCAAAGAATTAAAATTATTTATACATAATTTAAAATCAAACTTATTAAAATTAAATTAAGGAACACATCGACTGAATCTGGTGAGTATACAAAGAATGTAATAAATACTTTTGAAAACATCTAGTTTTAAATATAAATTTCCGATAAATTAAAAAAAATACTTGTGCAGACACACGTTGTTAGTAATTATTTTTTGTAAAGTGGCTGCATTTTTAATTTTAATTCGATTTTCCTGCATTTATGAAAATATGGATAAAATGTTGATAGTATTAATGTTTTAGTGTGATGTAGATTTATTAAGGTTTCTCTACAAGTTGCTACTACACAGGTTGAATTGAAATTGATTCACGATAATATGCTAGATAATTGCTATGCCAACATAAAGCCGTTTCCCTAAAGTTTATCTTTATTTTTTAACCAAATTCATGATACATTTTTATTTAGAACCATACATATCATATTGATAGACAACATAGTTTTATTCGCCTGATAATCATGTTTTAAGAACAGTAGTGATACGTTCACAAATTAAGCTCGTTAAGCAGGAAGCATTTTGAAGACTGCAACTCTTGTCTTAAATCAGAAAGACTCAATATAACATGATAATTACATCAAGTTGTGTTCCAGTAAACTGAAATTGAATTTATACGATGGCCAAGAGGTTAGCGTGCGTACTATGAAGTCGGAGGTTGCTAGTTGCTGAATTATTAACAATCCAAAGATGCAGGGCTGGATTTTCAACACGTTGATAACCAATACTTGTAAAAAATAGACACGGCATATCTTTACATTACAGAGATATATTAATTCTATCTTATAAAGTAAACTCTATGGATCCAAATGCTATAATTTAGGAGCGGGCATGATAAAAAGAAATGAATATAATAATTAAACGTTTTTTTCTGCCGAGAGTCGAACAATAATTAGCACTTCTGTCACTTTTTTCTTAGCACAATTTTTCCAAATATATTATGTACATGAATCTATATAAAACGTTCTCAATGCCACTAAATATAATTTATGGGATGTATTCGGCTGAGTGAGGCATGACTTAGGAGAATATGTATACATTGGTTAGCTGCTGGAGATCATGGAGTGTGTATGAAGCTCAATGTCGTATCCATACGCTCCACTGACGAAAAGCATATGAAAAAAAATGAATTAGGTATCAAGAGAATAAAAATTAAATATATAATATTACATAGGAGTCCTATTTAAGTACATAATATAATATACTTATTTAATATATACCATTCAAACGGAAAAAAACATGATATACTAGGGATTTTATCGAATTTGATTATAATTGAAAAGCTTTCTCTAATAATTTATTTTTTTCCAATAAACTAATATCTTTTACAAAAAGCATAGCGGTCTTTTAATTAATTGTATCACGATCAAAGTATTTGAAGATCAAAGATTTAAAATTTATTTAACATATTAATGAATTCAATCGAGCTCGGTTTTATAAATTTTTCAGATTAAAAGGTTTACTTTATTGATGCGCACTTTTACTAATAAGAACGGCTGGATTATCTTTGGGCTCAATTATATAGTGATGGATTTAATAAGGAACTAATTTTATTTATATTTGTATATGCAATGATTATACTTTATTGGCATCGGTTACATTTCCTTGGAAGATGAATTTCTCATCAGTTGATATTTCTTCAATCACCAGATTTTTGACTAGACTTTCTACAATATTCACGGATAGTATTTTTAAATGATTTTTATTTTTAATACTTAAGTCAATTTTATTTACAACATATTTGAAAAAAATCGTTACTCTATGCTCTATTCTACTATCTGTGTTTTGATGATAATGTCAGATTTGTTTAATTTTTGAGATTCAAATATGTTTCTTCTTTTCCCATTCCTTACATACAACATATGGCTGCTACATAGTTCTTCCAAGGGATCCGCTGGCTAACTTGCACTCCCCCCAAGTCATGCCGGCATCCCTTAGTTCCACCGAGTATACCCAGTGGATGGTACCCATCGATCGGAAAAAGAAACATTCTGGAGGCATCTTTACTACGTACCCTAACAAGTTCCAGCACCTTTGGAAGACCTTTAAGGTGACAAGAAGGTATCCCATTCGCTTTCTTTTCTAAATATAAACTGAAGAAATTACGTTTTCTCAACTGGGTTTACTGTATTCTTATTGTTACGATGATGTTATCAGCTATAAAAATACAAAATAGTACATACACGTAAAATATATCTATCGCGATGAAGCTATCAGAAAACGATTGAATACAAATAGCTAACTATTTTAAATGTTTTAAAAAATGATAAGAGGTTTCTTGAAGAATAATCACATAAGTGACGTCATCATGGATTTTTATCAAACTACTCTAATTGGCGTCTATTTAACTCTAGTTGCGAATTGCTACTTTGTTAAACAATCTTTTAAACTCATTATCTGTGGTAACTTATGTGGTAACGTATTATTGTATGATAATTAGTTCATCAAAATGTCAAGAATTACGAAGAATGTAAAGTATGTTAAAAGATAAAACAAAGTCTCAAATATTTTTGAATTGTTCAGCCCGTGAGATATATTCATATAATAAAATATCGCCTTAACTTTTCACAGGTAAAGTAAACATCAAAGCGTTCAAAAGGGAAATAAATGCGATTTAATAATGTTCTTTCTCGATAAACAACTTTACTGTTTTCATTAAAATGATAGAAAAGCGCGCAAAATATCGAAAAAAAATAACGCGGGAAGCGACGAGATTAACATTTTCCAAGATGGCGGACGGTTCGAAAATTGAATTCCGCGCGGGGAATATGTAATGACAGCAGGAAACCAACATGGCGCTGTTTTTTCAAAAGCACTTGGACTCTAAACCCGTCTTCAAAGAAAAAAAGTAACCAACATCAGCGAGAGAAGCCAACGGCTATATTCCACCAACTATCCGTATTCTATTATATACTTTTCCGAAATGCTACTTGAACACTAGAGTTAAATGAGAATAAGATGACTCCGTAAGCTTCTTGCTTAAAGCGAATTTACCCGGAGATAATCGTGTCTGAATTCAACAGAATTCTAAAAAGTTTAGTTTTCCAATCTTATTTTATTAGAACAAAAGTACGGCTAAAAAAATATTGATAATCAAAGGTGGCATGTGATTTTATTATACTCGAGTAAATATTATTACATTTTTTTTTAATAAACAGTGAAACATCATGATATTCAATTTAAATTGTCAAGAAACGAAAGAAAGCGTGTGAACGATATATTTTATAATTTTCATTCTGTGATGGATCACTTGAACTTCCACAGTGTGACAAGATGTTTCTGCCGAAATTTACGAAGATTGATTATTTCCTAATTGCTCAACCCTTTGCGGTATTTTAACAATATTAATTTTGAGCTCCTTGCGTGCTCATCCACCGTGGTTTAGTGGATAAACAGCTGCTTGAGAATCCTTCTTTAGCATAGATCGTAAATTAAAATCCGGTGGATACATAAAACACATTAATCTTTTGGTGAATTTTCACGTAGGACATCGAACGAATTAAACAAATGGCTAATATATAACTTGTTTTCGAATAGATCTTCACATTGTTGAGTGGAATTTCAATTAATCTCTATCGACAAGTTATCATATATAACTATCACCATTATACACAGCGCGAAGTGGTTGCATTTTTTTATGGGCGTCTTTTTCACGTAAGACTTAAATAAATAATTATTTTGTGATATCAATCGATTCTTATTTGTCATATTTGTCTAAACGGAATAAAAATTTTCGTTACACTCTGATGTTAAAGCATTAAGAGATAGTTAAATTAACATATAAAATAATATGTTTGTAATCACGTATTTATTGTTACATTAGAAACATGTGTGAAATACATGACTAATAATCGATTGCTTTATCAATTTAATTTCAATACATTGATTTAATTTGTTTATTGTACCTTAAAAGCACCTACGGCAATAAAACCTAACTCAGTAGAAATGTTAGATTTCTACAAATCTATTCAGAATGCTAATACTAATTAATTTTTTAATTAATCTGAAAACCATTTTTTGTATAGAATACCCTCGTTATTAAATTGTCAACAAAGAGACCCCTTGTCAGTGCAAAATAATTATTGTGTTCAAAATACAACTTTCCAAATACTAATTATGTATTTTTTCAATGATATAATAATTAACACAATTCAAAAAAGCCGTATAAAATATTTTTAATCATCGTTTGAAGTGAAGAAAATTTACTGTATTGTATAACCAAAGAAGTGGATATTTTGCAAGATGTATTACCTAAAGTAAAGACAGATAAATTACTTCTCAAGGTGTGACAATCTTATTAAAATGTAGGCAGGAAAAAATGCCGGATATTTTCAATCAACAAGTTCGAAAGACGATATTCAAAGGAAGTGGTGAACTGAATATTTATTTCTCGTTAAATTAATTATTTCGATACTTTTTTTGCGATGAAATTCGATACGTAATATTATATACCAAAGAAGAAATGGTTTTACTGCGTTGAAAGAGAAGAGTAATGTAAAAGCTTGCCTTCTCTTTCATCATCCCGTTACCATATTTATTAAACCAATGTATACTATGGCGAAAAAAAATACAAAATCTTTTAAAATTTTGTACATAAGGTGACGAGTAAAGTACTTTTATTGGAATGTAGGATTGGCGATAAGACTCATCTGTCCACCGTAAGATTTAGAAAAGTTTACAAATATTTCCTGGTTGAAGTGAAATCGTAAGGGCTGACTGGCTGGACAGATTGTTGAACTGACCTCAGAAGATATTTACTTAAACAATCAATAAGTGGGAACATGTTGGACTTTTATCTCACTTTCAAAACTGTTTATATGGCTTCAAAAAACTAAAACCGTAAAATCTCGTCTTTTTTACCCACTAAATACAATTAACGATTTATTTATTTAAATAAATCTACATTTTTTAACCATGTTCGCTCCAAAAAACAGAGGATACGGATTTCCGCAATGTGAAGATATGTCTTGACAAATTGTTTTTCACAAGAATTGCTTGTCAGACAATGCTTAACCCAATGTGCATCCAGTCATGCATTTTTTCAACTCGTTTGCCATCTAGTCCTGTAACTTTGATTTTTTAAATCCAAATGCTGTGGAAATCAAATCTTTGGCTCCAAAGTGCGCACGTTAATCTATTGGGTATTGTAGAAAATTGAATGCGGTATAAAATTGTGAAAAAATTAAGTTAGTTAGTATTCTCTCTAGTAATAATTTCGAAGCTTTTTGACAATACCTGAATTAAATTAGATTTTCAAACATCTTCACAATGGGTATTGAAAAGAAGTTTTTGATTAAATTTAAACAAAGGCTAACATTTGCATGATGAGTCAGCAGTATTTTTTTTCAATTTCAAATCGTCTTTAAGCAGTCAGTCTTCGCCTCTGTTCTACAGTGTTACTGACATCAATTTCAATCACCCGCTTTCAACCGGCAACCTGTGCGTGCCTGGCGGCCCAACACCTTGACCTGCAAACCGCGAATTAAGGATAATAATAGCCCAACTTGACATATTCATTGTTAGCAAATGCTCCTACTGCTTTAATAATGGTAACAGATGATTGATACCAATCGCTTTATCACGTTCTATTATTTTTTCTCGATGTCGCATTAAAAATAGCCGCTTCACGTGAAAATAAACATTCTTATAGATAGACGTAAACATTGTTATAGATTATATGTAATAGCGATGAAAAGCCATTTAAAAAGAATTTGACAAAGAAGATAACAACTTAAATGACTAGTTTAAGTATTCTTTATTTTCTATATCTCATTCCTAAGTTGAGTATATGGACACCACTCACCGCCTGCATCTTTGTCGCCCATCAGTTTTCTTGCATTCTCCCAAAATATATTGTACATTCCGTAGTTCTGCCGATATTTTTTTATGCGTAGTATTTGACGGCTTTCCAGAATGCTGAAAATCGGTCAGCTTGTAAAATAAGTAGATCAAATTAAAACTATCTTAAAGCATCTATAATATATGAACGAACCAGGTGTTTCACTAATCTCATTAAAATCATTTTAAATATTTATTGCGCTTAAGATTTGACTTTTTAACCAATCTTTTTATTTTAAATTATTTTTTCCTTTATTACCGAGGACAAATTTTAGATCGATTTTTTTAGACGGTTTTATAATATATCTTTTTCTTTCGAGACCGCGTTAAAGGCATGTAGCAGGAATTAAAAGATTTTTGAAAGAAAAATTTTGAAGATATATTTAAAGATACTTTGTCAAAACACTTGATACTACTTTAGTCTTATCGTTGTTTATCTATAATTCTTCTTTTGGTACGTTTATTGCGAAAATAAAACATATAAAAATTCACAATATGATAATTTAATTTGATATTTTACTCACAAAAATTAGTAATTAAACTATTAAGCATCCAGTCCTGTACCTTGTCATCGAAAAAATTGTAATATCAAGCACCAAATTGCACGCGTTTACCATTCAGCCACCTATTTTTTTATTCATTTTTATCAGTAAATATGAACTCTTGAAAATCTGACAAGACACTTTTAGGCAATCGAGTGTCGATCAGGTGTTCTAATATTGCCATGGAGATAAATAAACACCGTTGAAACAATTTAACGGACAAATATAGAATATGTAAGAGTTGAAAAACATTGTAGTGATTACTAATACTTCATACTGAATGCATTTCGAGTGAAAGTTTTACGTGTTTTGAGTGATAGTGTAAAACTCATTTTCTATCCAGTAAGTTTTTCTCTTTTTTTTAAACGATAGCCGTGTATTGTTAAACATGGAGAATATGTTTTGTGTTGTATACATTTTTGACGTTAAAATTTGCGGATATCGAACCCATACCCTAATAGCCATCAATTTAACGTAGGAGGCATGCGATCGCCACATTAAGTGTTCAACTTTGAACACCGCTGATGAGGGAGAGCGTTTTCTTTTATCCAAAACTGCTTAATGCATCGACTATGGCAATTTCACATAATTTATATAATTTTTGCACTACAAACTACGTTTTATATAAACTATTAGATTTAAGCAATATGGACATTAATAATGAACATAATATGTTATATATTATATTATGTTATGAGTAATTGTTCATATTGCAAACAGTAATAGCACATATTATATCGGCAATATATTTTATGATACAACATCGTTCACGAAAATTTTTGCTTGATGCGAGTTTTGAACGATATCATTAAATACTGTGGAAAACAAACTGTTAATATGATTTAACATATTCAATAATTCTAAAGTATAATTCAGTTTTCGAAAATGTCTAAAAAACTTACGAGTGTCATAACTATTATTTGATGACGTTGATAAGTTTTTGAATCATTAATTATTAACCACAAATATTTATAACACATGTGTGTTTCGTTCGTACACTATAAATACTTTGTCAAGTATATCAACAATATAATTTAAATGTAATATACTATAACGTATAAAAAATATGGTTAACACTGCGATTTTTTTATTTGTCAACCGTTACAATAAATGTACATGACAAAAATTGAATCACATTTATATTTCTTCATTTTCAGCGTCTATATTTAAAATTGTGTAACTATTTTTTACCATTTCGAGGCTGATAGGGCATATGATTCTTTGTAGTTTGAAAATACAGATCATAAATTTTTTACAAGAATTAGATAACAATTAATTTGTCTTCTATCATTTTTTTTACATTTATCAAATAAAATGTTATATGTTGATTTTGGGACTTCAAATCTACGGCTTACAGCGCCAATAGATTTGTAACTCACCTATCCACTCGGATATCGATGCAAATCTATATCTAATTTAGTAATATATTTTTATTTCACTAATCAATAAGCAAAAACATATAACATTATAAAAATACTATCGAAGAATAAAAAAATATTATAAAAGTATAATTAAATGTGAATTAAAAATCAGTTGCAGTTGAAATCTGTGCTATGTAAATATAATGTGAAATAGCACAATTTATGAAAAAAAAATGTTGTTTAAAAATATAATTAAAATAGTTGATCCAGCCAGGGAATTTAAATTATCGATCCGATTTTTGGTACTAGTATTTTTGAATTGATTCACGGATGGTGAACGGATATAGTATGATTATATAATATATAATTTTTGCGGAAAATCTTTTCGTATTGTAAGAATTTAATAATTTTAATATATTATTTACGCGATAAAATTTATTCGATCGATTTCAAAACCTTCATATATTTTCTTTATTTGCTGAGAATTTTTTCATAGAATTTTCATTTTGAAATATCGTGGTGCAATAATTTCGGTCGCATATTTTACAAATTACATTTTGAAACTAATGTGTTTTACAATTAAACAAACAAAGCAAAGTTAATATGTTAAATTCATTATTTCTATTATACATATTCAACCCCCGATAGATAGCATTACAAAACGCAAAATTCATATTGCGGTAGGGTATCTTGAAGACAATAGTTATTACTGACGTTGAGAGTGACACGTTAATTAATACTTTGTTGTTAGAGGAATTGTAAATTAACTCACGAAAAAATGAAGAAGTTTTGAAAGGCTAAGATTGTATTGACAGCATACTCAGAAAAAAACTTTAGGTTTTATTTTTTGCTTAATTATGATTTCGTTTGTAAATAGAAACGCTTAGTCTTGGACTTGCTAAAATGAAATAATCATCGAGGCGACTTTATACATTCCGCTTAATGCAATTTATATATTAAAGTTGTTGTTTCAAAACATATTTTCATATCAAACATAAATAGATATTTAAATTCACTACGAAAAATATTATGATTAATTATGGTGATATGAAATTTCATTTAAGTTACTTAATATCTTCCGGAATGTAGGTAAAATTAAAATTTGGTTTCAATTAATATGTCGTATAACTGTAAATAAACGTAATTGAGTACGGATTTTGACACTCGTTGACTGCCAGAGACGATTTTAACAATCGGATAAGTCAACAAATCGGATTTTGATTCAAAGTAAAATATTCTCAAGGCAATAATAATTCAGTGACTTTCCATGTATATTGTAACTAATACACTTGCTATTAGTATATCATATGCTTTGTAAAATTGCCAAATGATTGGAGAAAAGTCAAGTAAGACATTTCTCGTTTCAATCCGGTACATGTTTTGACATATTCATTCAAACCACTCATTGAACCGCAACGTTTGATTAATAAATATGGAGAGGATTTACTTTTGTATTATTTAATTTTGTAGCATGACACAGTTTGAATTGTGAATTGAATGTGAAAAAATATCATGAAATTCACCATGATACTCCCCAATAGAAAAGGGTAGCTTATGTGACACAGCAACGAACTGCACTGATAACTGTTTTTATTTTTAAAAAAATGGCCGGAGTGTGTTTTGCAAGTCAGCGGCGATTTTTTCCTGGTAGTCGACTAAAAAAGGATTAATTTCATAAATAAAATAAAATGATAAAATTGCCAGGTTTGGTATATAAAAATATATAATTCACACTGTAAGCTAATCTAATAATATATGATCATATATTATATTTAAACTTATTTCAGATGTCAGGTATTTATTGATGCGCAAATTTTTTTACAAAAATTCAACGGCAATATCTCATACAGAAAATCGTAACACTTTTAAACGACGTGTTGTCTGACTTCGATAAAAAGTTTGGAGGGAAAGCCCAACCCCGAAGTAGCGATAATTTTGACACATATTGTTATTGGCCGCCCGTATTTTCCGAGGAAACTTTTTCTTTTTTTCTAGAAAGGGCTGCTTATTTATGTTCTACGATTTATTTTAACGGTTGTGGAGAATTTTTTAAATTCCCGATAACATCTACGAGTATTATAGTCAATGACGCTTACAGCCCGGTTTCGTTATTTCTTTTCGTCACAATGCATACATTAAAAGCTTAAAATAATACAGAAAATAATCTCTATCGAATAAAATTAATGCCATGGCAGACATAAGAGTCAACATAAGAGTAATTATAGTGAAATGGTGATATATAGTCTATAATCGTGAGTTAACAATTTTTTTTTAAGAATACTGATGTATTAAGTTGTCATTTTTTATAATAAAATACGTATCGGGTCAATATATTGTTCGCTTACTGCCAAAGCTTCCAATCTCAAAAAAATACAAAAACTTTTCGCCATTTATAAGTATAATTATTGATATCGTGTGGTAATTATTTGAAACACAAATTTTCATCACAATAGAGTGACGAGCGATTACCACTTGATAGCTTTAATTATTTGCTAATAAATGGTGTTGACAAAGTCTTAGAAATAAATTCGGACGATTTCGTCATTAAATCAGTATTATTTTACGCTTTTAAATATCAACCTGCTCATTTATAATATTCACGGATTTCTTTAGATTTTTTACGAAAAATAGGCATCTGTATTACACTATTATCATTTCTGTATCTGTTTACTGTATATTGAAATTGATTATGCGTACAAATAAATATTTTTCATTGTTTAAATTGAAGATTGATAGTATACAAAAATGTTGCAAGAAAGTTTTTTGAAATGATATTCTAAGAAAGCGAGTTATGTTGAAAGAACGGAATTATCTGCTTTAAGTGACTATTATTCGTGATGTGGTCGCGTAAAATATGTATTTTTGATCAAAAATTGGTCAAAATTTACTTTGAGACTTACGAACGGTAGGCCTAATTTAAAATATAATTTATCAGCATAGTTTTATACGATATCGTGATAAAATGTTGTGTGTAAGAAATTAAAATGTTTTTCAAAAATATGTATAAGGTCAGCGGGTGTTTATCGCATGACATCTTGTAATATATAATAAGCAAACACAAATCTATTAGTGAGAAACAGCAATTTATATTTTATATCTTTATATTTTTATTTTACTGAGGTTCAACAACCAAATTATTATAAGAAGTCAAATCTTAAAATATTCATCGAGATATTAATATTTCAAAATCATTTTTCTTATACCATGTTCGCTCTTAAAGTAGAGCATATAGATCTACACAGTGTGAAGATATCCACTCCAAAAGTGGAGTATATGGATCTCCGCAATGTGAAGACGTCTTGACAGATTATTTTCACGAGAGTTGTTTGTCAGACAATTACTCAACCAAATCGGCATCCAGTCCTGCAATTTTTATTTTTTAAATCCGACAGATGGGTAATCGAACCCGCATTCCCCGGATTGCTATGCGCGCACGCTACCAACTACGACACCACGGAGACGAATCAATCACACAAAACTAGTTTAGTATAATAGTAGACAATATAGGTTAAAATATATTTGATGGTAAATTTATTTAAGTGACGACCGATTCTCGTAAAAATTATACTTTAAAAATAAATCTTAAAATAGTTATCGAGATGGTATTACTTCCGGTAGCCGACTGGTATGCGAAATCAAATTTCTTGCAGTATAGATATAAAATCAATAACATAGGACTAGATATCCAATGAATTGAGCGGTAGGCTGAGAATAAATTGTTTTATAAAAAAATCTCTCAAGACAAGTTTTCACAGTTTAAAGATTGATATATTTTATCTCCGGAGTTTTCTCATTTGTAAAGAAAGATTCATATATTTTACTTTGAAATAAAACAGTGTAAAAAATGCTTTATATGCCATGGAATAAAAAGTAATAGGATTCTTTTTTCTTTAAACATGGAAATGATGCGGGCTTTGTCCATTACTTTGCCGTATTTTTGAAATGATTTTAGGTATAAATTCTACGACACATTTTGAATAAATCGTTCGATTTTCTAAAAGTGTATACAAACTACAAAAATAATGAGGTCGTAGGAGCGTACAAGCAAAAACTGTATCGCGCTGTGGAACAGAATTGTGATGAACATTACATAGAGAGTTCACTTACGTTTTTTTGTACCTGTAATTTTATTATAATGCACAAAGGGACATTTTTTAGGTATCAAAGCGTGAGCTCGACTCATCCCATCTCAGTCATGTCAAACCCAAAAAAAGTGTAGAAGTATATAAATGATCCACCCATTAAAAATGTCGTCTCCTTTTAAATGATAAACAACAAAGCTGAGTTAAAAAAATACCACACAAAAAACTTTGATATAATGTTAAAACATATTAATATGTTTAAAAATATATCCGCTTATAGCACCATATTAAATATTTTTTACGAGTCATAATTTTATAAATACAATTTACCAACAACACGGCACACATTTAATGAAAGCAACATCTCATTTGCTTTGACCAGATTTTTTTATATAAATGTGGAAAATATATAATAGATATGTTACGTTTCCTCTCATCATATATTGTACTGTCTCTGGTCGACTTGATCGTTTTTTAAACTCAATGTTTCAATGTTCATTCGAATGTTGTATTTAATGTTTTTGCGTGGTTTTAGGTTATGTCAGAATTCATAATACTACTGAGCACAAGCATAATATAATTGGCAAAAAAATTAAATGTTAATTTGACAACCATTCATACTCATGATGAGATTTAACTGCGAGTTTTATTTTGTATTCATATGTTTTGGTCATTCTTTTAAAAAAAAATCACTGTTTAATTATTTCGTGATGAACGAGTTTGCCATCACTGTAACTTATCTTTTCTTTTCAATACGTCTCCCGCTTTTATTTTGGACCACGACTAAAAAAGAAAAACACGCATTTTTCAAACGATGTTTTCGGAATAAAAATCTTCAAAGACGTGTTTGTCTATGGATACGTTATCGGCGCTGGATGAACTTTAGAGCTTTTATATTATACGTACGGTTGAAAAAAGATGAATACTTATTTTAAGCAATGCACTCTGTGATGTATTTTTTATGTAATAGAAACATATTAAATACACTCAGATATACCGTTTATGTTTTTGCAACTTTATTTTGAAAGGTTTAATAGTTTTATGACAAGATAATTTGGCAAAAGTAAAAAAAAATGATTTTCTGATTGATGCAAAAGTTTTAGAAGAATGGTTTAATTATCAAAGGCGAATTGTATATTTAATTATGTTATATAGTTATGAAATATAAAGGTAAGCAATAAATAATTAGCAACATCGTATATAAGTAAATATTTTCAATCTATAATGTATGTATATTTGTAAAAACAACGTTTTTAAAATAAAATTGAAATTAATACATTTTTTTTTTTATAAATATTGTTTTAATAATAATCAACTGGCTCTTTGCTTAAGATTTATATTTTTGCAATCACGTGAAAAAAAATCTTTTCACGTGATACTTTTCCAGTTATAAGTTATAAAACTTCAATAAATGAACTATTGTGTTCAAATGATATTTATCAATCCATAGTAAAATGTAAATAATATCCCACAGTTTACAGATAAGTTAGAGATAACTAGTCACAGTTACATCTCACTTATCTGTGAACTATAAGGCTTATAGTTATAGCTTAGTAGCCAAAACGTAAATGTGGGTGCTTCAGTGTCGAAAGTCGCTGTTTCAAATCCCACAGCTGATGAGAAACTTAAAAAATCGTAGATTCAAGACAGATCGCTCAATGAGTTGATAAGTTTATTGACAACTAATTTTGTGACAAAAAATCTGCGAAATAAGATTTCACATTGCGGTTATCCATATATTTCATTTCCTAAAATGTAAATTATTTAGTTAATAATTAAAAAATAAATATATGCATCCAATAAATTTGAATGTAACATATAACCGTATTCATTTTAAATGTAATGTTCGATAGCATTAAATAGTATAATATAATATAAGAGTAAAAAAACATATTTTTTTAAACACAAATCTTTTTTTAGCGTTTTATGAATGTTCGTTAACACATTGAATGCGGCGTACGCAAATGCGCCTATAATCCGAATGGGTCAAATGATTTCATTTTTCCTCCATCACTACGCTTTTATTCTGCATACATAAATAAATGAAAGTCAAACAGAACTTTTTTCGCGTTTTTTTCTTTATAAAAAGCCGGAAAAGCGTTGAAATGAATTTCGAAAAGGATACACTGAGGGCTCTATTGAATTTGATAAAAAGATCAAAAAGAAGTTGTCCGAATGATGTTTTGAAATTAAATTGTGAGGTTATTTAAAACACCCGCAAGAAAATCCTTTCATTTCCAATATAAAGATTTGTGGTCACACCATTATTATTTGTTTATTTATGATAACAGAGTGGTTTTACTTATTTAAAATGATACTGACTCAAAAGTTTCCTCTGTTTTTGAACTATTTGCTGTCACAATTGTACATTTAGCATTCCCTGATTCTTATTTTTACGGGCTTATCCTTGTTCATGCATAGTGATTTTAAAATGTTTAACATATTTTTCAATAGATAATTTTATTCTACTTTAGTAAAAATTAGTATGACGCAATCATATCAACAAGTATATTGATTTTGTGGATAGTAAATCATGTGAACATATTATTGAAAGAAACAGAAAAAAACAGTTTGAAAAATGATAAAAACGTTGACCATTTGATTTTCACAAGATTGTCTCTATTCATCTTAATTTTCATTTGTTTTCATAGCTGTGTTACAATTAAAACAGAACGTACAAATATTTGATAGGAGATATAATTTATCTCAGCATGAGTAATAAGCCATTCACTATAATATTAATATCCTATTGGACTTAGTAACAGTTTTGAATGAGAGTTTTCAATATATATTTAAATATAGTATCGTATTAAAAAATACGTACAGTAAATTTAAGATATTAAAATCACAGATAATATTATAAATCGACTATTGGTATCACAATGAGTCGGTATCAAGCCAAATCATATAAAATTACTTAAAAATAGTCCGCTTGTTATAATCAAACTTCGGCTGTTGTTATCGATTCTGATAATTATACAGTAGTTCTCGAGTTAATCTGTAGATAACTTTGACCAAGAATATGTGGATTATATTCAGACGTTAATACAAACACTAGGCAACAATTATATAATTTCTTTTTCAAATATACAATTTATTTTGAATGTAAGGAAGTTGTGTTATTATGTGATACATTACGTTAAATAACATGTTTATTTTTTTCTCAATTGCCGGTTATTGATATTAAATGTTCCAAGTCCCATAGTGATCACAATAGGTGGCTTCCGCTGCATACATTAACCCTTTCATTACTGAGTTAATTTTTTATGCACACACGTTGTAAGCAATAAAATCTTTCACCGCTATCAATTCGACGAAATAAATCAAACAAATATACCGATTTGTAAAAAATGCCTTTTTATTTTCAAATAAAGAACAAAATAAACTAAAAACTTATTCCAAATCGGTAAGAATGTGTATAATATAACCGTATGTGACCACTCCCATTTCGGAATGAAAGAAATAGTTTAGATCAAATTTGAACGCGTGTGACTGATTTATGTGATATTTTACGTATTTTTGTGAGCAGAAATAT
Organism: Rhyacophila evoluta; assembly: GCA_022683975.1. Classification (NCBI taxonomy): domain Eukaryota; kingdom Metazoa; phylum Arthropoda; class Insecta; order Trichoptera; family Rhyacophilidae; genus Rhyacophila; species Rhyacophila evoluta. Next base: position 20,657 of record JAGVSQ010000792.1, read on the forward strand.
AAATAATCTTTTGTTATATTACAATGTAAAATAAATATCAAAAGAGCATATAGGAATTTTTCAATCTCAACTGTAAACTCTTTTTTTTGGTCATTTTTTTCGTAATTTTTACGTTTATTTCTGACCTAAAAATAAACGATATGATTGTAATGACTTATATCTAGTATCAAATTAAAAAATTTATATTATTTTATAAACAAATAAAATAATGGATTTGAAAACAAGCCGACAAAGCGTCTGTGCATGTAAATTCATACTACTCAAAGGATTAAACAACAGTTAGGAATGTGTGTAGGGTATGAATGAATTAGACACATCAAAGAAAGTTTGTGTATATTTTTGCGATAAACTAAAGAAAGTGATCATTTCACAAATAATACTGATGGTATTTTATCTTCAGATTACGAAAGCTTGTCGGTGTACGTCTAACTTAAATAATTTCACTAACCACCGGTCGCAACCGACAGACATGTACTATTGGAAACAACAGGAAATATAATACAAAGAATTATTGAGTAAAAGAATCGTTGATAATTGTAAGTGCGCGTATATTTTATTCGTCCAACCTTTGAACTGCCGAGGTTGCCGAAGCGATAGTGACTTCAGAAGACTCCTCGCACAGTGGTTAGAGGATCGCGTGACCGGCTCACATCCGGCGAGGCAATTAATAACGCGTTCTTTCCCGCATGAGTTTCGTACACCACGAATAGACTCTGAACTAAATTACAACGCTCTTAACGCCTCACGGTTTTAATGATAGAGTCGAAATTTCAACCGTAAAACGGGAAAATTGGAAAATTTTCCAACCTCATATTTAATGTGAAGAATTGATATTGGATATCGATTTAATTTTGACTATTAATATCGTTACGAAAGTCGATGCTATAAATATAAATGAAAATAGTATTAAATAAAAGTGGACTATTAAGCGAAGGCAACTTGTTCAATTTCATACTGTGAGTTTTCTTACAAGAATATAAACGAAACTTTACGATTTTGTTAGTATATTCCAAAAAAATATCATTACAATCTGTTATATTATAATTATGATAAGTTCATCATAATTAAAATGGTGGCACAGATAAAAAAATATTCAAAAAGCTTTTAACAAGAACATTTTCATTTTTTTAAATTAATTATTTTTCTACTCATTCTAAAGGACTGCTTAAAGAGTTGTTTATGAATGTTCAAACAATTATTTTATTTATGAAACTGTCTCGTACATTCAAAAACAAACATTTTTATCCACCAAAAAGTATAGTATTCTTTAAATTCATGCTGGCTTATTTAATATTTATGCAGGGTATATGAAACACAGTGTATGGCAGTGTTACTATTACGTTTTGTAGACCAGTATCAATTAAATTAACATGTACTTGCCATAATTAATTTTGAACCTTTTTGGATTAAATATAATGTCAATAACATCCTAAACTGTTTTTAAATATAAGTTCTAATGTATTTAATATAATATATTTCAATTCTCATCCCGGTGGCCTAGAGATAAACGCGCGCGAGATAAAAAGTTGCCGGCTGAATTTTCACAGCTGCTAAGTATTATCTAAAATATTCTAGTCATATTGTTTCGTAGTTTAAAAGAATTGTTTTCCATCAATAAAATTTCGCAGAAATATATTTCTCGATATAAGTTTTTACATCAAGTGTGTATTTTTAATTTTCAGAATGGGTATTCTCAGATTGTATCTCATTCTCATATGCTCCAATTTCAGAGCGGACAAGATATTTTTTCTAAAGATTTTACTACATATTATTTAGCTTTCACAAGCATCGTTGCCGCGGAATCTTAGTTGCCTTTTCGGAAACTATTTATTTCAATCAGCCCAAACGTCAATCTCAAGGGTGAGTTTGTAAAACCCTTTCCGTAATCTTGCGGAAAACATGTTTGGCTAGATATTTTCAGTACCTTTATCGGGGTTTTCCCAATAATCTTTGTTATTTATTCTTTTTTTTAACTTTATTAAGAGCATTTGTGCTCGTACATGAGAAGTGGCTGAATTATTTAAACTTTAGTTACAAGCATAAAAAGTTGGCAGTGCTTGCGAAAAAAATGACGATATTGTAAAATAGGCCGATATTTTGCAAAACTATATTTTGTTTAGTTCATTATACACCTCATAATATACAACAAATTTAGATTATTTTTTTATTAAAAAACTTTATCAAAACTTTTTTTATGTGTGGAAATATTGAAGTAGTATGGATGTGTATTTTATTTAAGCCCAAGATATTTCATACTTGGCGATTTATTATTCTACTAGTAAAACTCTTTTTGTATTTTACATGATTACATTTATGATATTATAGTACTGCAAGTAAGTCAGTTGTGAATTATAATAAAATAAAAATTAATAATTATCGAGATAGTACATGAAAACACATGCATGGGTTTTATAATATATAATATTTTTTTTGTATCCCATGCATTTAATTCCTTAAACTCGTTATGTGTGATATTAAAATAGAAAAATGGAAAGTTAAATGAACGAATGTAAGATAATTTGTATGTATGATTAAATATATAATTTTAGTGTAGTTTATTTATACACCTGTTATACGTAAGTTCTTGGATGAAGATGGCCTTAAGCATGAGTCTAATTATTGTATAGTAAGTTATACTATGATGTTTAAATGCCAATTAAAATGTTAGGGATATTTAATTTTTTCTTGAAATTATGTTTATAAGTATATCTTTATAATGATTAAAATTATGAAAATATTTTTTAAGGAGTATTATATAATATTCCTGTTAATTAGACAAAATTGACGAAATAATTATAATTTCGAACCCTAGACGAACAAGATTCTTTAAAAGTAAAATATGACTTATAGTCATAATGCGAAAAAATCTCATTCCGTACTTCAAAAATCAACTTCACGATAAATTCTGGCTGTCCTGTAAATTCTTCTATGAGATTTTTTAAATACAGGTTGGCCTAAAATTATTTGCCACGTAGTTATGAAATGATAAAAATAGAATACAACTTGGAAAAATCCAGTTTTTTTTTAAATATGCCAATGTTGTATACTTGTACATATCGAAATATGTACCAAAAACATAAAAAATAGATTGGGATATACAGTAATTATTTGGCCGACTCGTATTGGCCAAAATGTTATCTATAAAAAGTAAAAGTAAAAAAGATGTTAAAATATTTCTATACTATCAAGGAACATCATGCTCCGTTTCCATGTCAATGATGGTTTTATTTAATTTATAATAAACATTATTGTTATGGTGTAATTTTATTTAATTCATTTAATCACATCCATTCCAAATTTTGAACGTACAAATCTGTGTATATTGATAAAATGTATTCAAGCATATTACTGTAGTTGTCAGCCAAATGTCTTATTAAATATATTAAATTTTGTTGGGTTAACTAGATATTTAATATTTTACCAATTTTTAGCATCCCATAAAAAATACTATACCCATTCTATTCTAAATGTTTACTGTGATATTTTTTTGGACATTATATTCATACTCACGGAAAACAAAATAAATACTGTTTTTTTTCCATGAAATAGTTGTAAAAACAAAATGGAATAAGCTTAAAATTAATTAATGAAATTACATATGACATTTTATCGATTTTAAAAGAGGTTTAAGGTTCTTGAACAGTCTGTGTGGGAAACATGTTGGGAGATTATCCTTAGTTAAAATGTCGACCATCGCAGGGGAAAAATGAAAATTCGACATTGTTTTATTTGATTATTACATTAACTTTCCTTTGGGTGAGTTCGTTAGAAAAGGCGAAAATATGATTTCCCCAATTTATTTCGCGCTATGAGTTTTTCTTTTCTGTTTTTTTTTTATTTTTTTTATTTCCACATTCTCTCGTGATAGAAAATATTTTAAAAGTCTCGCGAAGCTTCTTGAGAATGACGAATGAACTTCAAAAGGAAGCCGGGAGTGATTAATTATTTTTCGTACCCTGCACCCTGATCCCAAGGCGATTATGATGGTTATATCATAATTAAATATTGTATTATGTACAGTGATCTCTTTGAAATTATTATAAGGCAATTTTATTACATTATTTTTAAGTGCTATAATGATTTTAAATTATGATACGTTTTAACTCTTTCCACGCTTCGGCTAAATCTTATTTTATCTAAAGTTTGTTTTTATAATATATTTTTTTAATAATTTTAATATACCATAAAATGTGATTAAGTGACAATAATTTTTTTCTATAGTCGTGTTGTGGATAAATACAAACTATTATCATTTCATTGACGGTTTGAGTATACTTTCTGACAGAGTAAATCAAATAATGATATCATATAATTGCCATGTGTCCATGAATAAAGATGACATATAAATCAATTTCACCCGATTAAGAGATCCAATTTCGATAGTGTCAACATATTGTAGACTTTAACTATATCAAAAATTATTTCCACGTTTTTATAAAAGAAAAAAATAATCTGGAGACCGATAAACTTATTCATCTGGTAGAAGTGCGTGATACCAGCGTAGTAAAATATAGTCTTATTCAATAAGTAATATTTTTTTTATAGAATATTTGCTCAGTGAAGCATATAGATCTACTCCGAAGGTGGAGTATATAGATTTCCGAAATATGAAGACGTCTTGACAGATAATTTTTCACGAAAATCGTTTGTCAAATGATTGCTGAACCCAATGTGTATCCAGTCCTGCATTGTAGATTTTTAAAAGTCCAACAGATGGGGATTAGCAGCCCCATTCTCCAGATTGTCAGGAGCGCAAGCTACTAACTACGCTAACTAATGAGACGGCATGATTTATTTTGCGTATATATTTTTATTACCTGCTGGAGTATAGTATAATTGTTATAATAACTAAATCACTTATTAAAATTTTGGACTTTCTTGAAAATGCTTCTTAGATACAGATGTTTACTTTAATAGTTGAATCACAAGTAGATAACAAATGAAATTTCTATATTTTCGAATTATTTATATTTATTTAATATTTTTGGTGATTATATATGTTATAATTAGCACAAATTAAAGAAAAAATGATATTTTTCATATTAAAATTACTGTATATCTCTGGATAATGTAACTTATTCTTAATTTAGGATGGTAATAAATGCATTTACTTACTTGATTTATCTAACTTCAACCTTTCAAAAGGGTCTACGGTAAAAGTCGACGATCACAATCATTTATGTCCTTTAACTGTTGAGTCATTGACATTCTAAAAAAGCGTGCCGAATCGTATAAAAAAATTATCTCGTCATGATTTAGTCACCGATTTTTCAATCCCTTTTATAGTATCTTCTACTGGTAGAAGATGGTACCTTTTAAAGAGGTCTTTTTTAGTACTTGTTTTTTAAAATCTGTAGATTACGCAAATAAAAAGAAATAACTAGTTACACGTGGAGATGGTTTCATTATATATTGTTATTAAACCATTATTATTGTCGAATGTTAATAAAACTATTCATAGAGAATCTAACGTTTTAAACGGTACAGTATACGTTTAATTGTGTAAAAAGATGAGGCAGATAATATATACGATAAAAAAATGATTTTCAACTGAAAATTCTCTAACTTTTATTATCAGTTGCCAATTAAATATTTTATGTGCATTATCACTGTGAAAACTCATAAGCTTTCTCAGCTCATGAAATATAAAGTAGAAACATAATTATTGTTTTATTAAAGGAAAAAAAATGTACTTCTTTCAAGCACTATTGAAACACACGTAATTATGCCAATCCTTCGAACCTTACAATAAAAAAAACCTTTATACATAAATTTGATTATATTTTTAAGACCCGTATTTCGTGTATGTAGTAAAGTTTATTGCGCCAAGTAATGTTTTTTACTATTGTAATAATTGGTTATAATTATAATACTGATTAATCAAGTATGTGGATCTATAAAATAAGTCTACGATCCGTTAGCGAATATAAGATGATACTTCTTATAAATGGCCATAGCGTTGTTGATGTCTGGTGTGTGGCTTGAAATTACAAAACATAGAAAAAAAGTGAGCTGGACATCGTTTTTCTGATTTTTATTTGCGTTTTTTATAAAGCTTTAATACTTGTGTGTTCAAATTTTTGAAGTAATATTTGTTGAGAGTGTTTATAATTATTAATTATATTTCACAGGTTGATAGGTTATACAGAAATCAACGAGGATTAATAATTTTATTCATAAACACAGTCGGTAAATAACTTTCCGCGTATTGGCTCGCAGGTTTGCGGATGAAGGCTTCACAAAACGTCAAAAACTTTTTGAAACGAAAGCGCTCTCCAGCCTTCAACTGAAGTGGACCGAAATCCGTCATAATGACTCCCCAAATCAAACAAATAAATTCAATCATTGTCGATTTGTTTGACTTGATTATTTGATCCGGCAAAAGTTTCCGATATAATCATTCAAACAAAATTAAAATCACGGAAATTCGGATTGTCGGGCACAAATAATCTTCGAGCGTGGAAAATTAACGGAATTATTTTTCATGTTTTCTGTCATTACATGACTTCTGAAAATGAGTTGCTTTGTTTTTATTCTGATTGAAAAACTTTCTTTTGTTTTTATTTTTTTAACTTTTGAAGGAACTTAGAACAAGAATATTGTAATTATCAAAAGGTGTCGCATAATTTTTCACAATTTTCACCTTAAAAACATGAAATCTATAGGCTAACAAAAGTTTTAATGATATTGCTGTAGTTAATTTAAGAAATCAATTGATATTGTAAATTTAATATCGTTTAATAAACCTCATCAGCCGTATCTCTTTATCATTTTTTAAAATTTCTAAACTTACTGATTTTATTTACAAAACATCATTTTTAGAGATGTAGAGATATACAATCTAATGTACACAAGCTAATTTCATATTAATAAATGCAATTCGGTACAATTCAGTGCATGAAATTGAACTAACACGGCAATTAACGCAACTATACGTTATAATTTTGCTGTATTTTATATGATATGCGTATTTATTTTCAGAAAGACTAAGTTTTCATCGCGAAATAAATATAATAAATCCGTTTAAATAATCACAATTTATTTTCGTTAAAGGCAATAAAAAAGTAATGCTATAGTGAAATGTGAATTTTATTTTCTTATAAGTGAGTGTTTGTGATAAAATATTGTGCTACGGAAGATAAGTGGGAAAGCCAACCTTTGGCAGGGGTGCGGAAATGAGGTGGCGCGGCTCGGCTCGCCGGGCGCGCAGTTGACGACCGCTGCCCACGCCTGAGCAGCTCTGCGTCGATCACACAGAAACGCCAGGTGAGTTTGTTGAACCAATATTATTTTGCCATCAATGGAAACCATTCAAATTGAAATTCCAAAGAAGCGAACATCTTCGAACGTAAATAATAATTACAATTGCGATGTTTTTTTTAAATTGTAATTTGATATTTTCATCTCGAAATTGGCTTGTGATTTCAAGTCAATCGATCAAAAATATAAAACTCATAAAAAACAGTAGAATCATACAGCATGATTCGTTTCTTTTTTATTCATTTGATTTTTTCTATTTTTTATACTTCCCTTTCATATTCATGACTTTTTCACGACATATTGATGCTTTATTAATAACTGTATTTCTCTGAATATTGGCCATACGAATCTACATAATATGAAAACTTCTTCAGTCAGATTTTCAACCGGTAGAGATCGTGGGTATCAATGACTTTTGCCATTTAATTACGTTTATTTGTCATAGGCCAACGAAGCAATTCAATGATTATATTGTAAATATTTCAATGTTATTTATTTCTGATATAAATAGACATTTCAAATCCATATCGGATGCCTCGAACTCTTGAAAACTCACGTGTTAAAAAATGTGTAAAACTGTTTCGAAAAATATACAATGCAATAGCCAGTTTGATATTAAATAGAGAAATAATAAAAGCTTTGGAACGTCCTCAATTCAATCCTTTTATCCCTTAAATACGCATTCATCTATGTACTAGGACGAGCACAGTTTTATTCAATTATTCTTAAAACCAAACATATTTAGATCATTTAGAATATTTTGATAATGACTACTGTTCAGTGTTACAAATAATAATATGACTCGTATAATATAGAAAAAAGTAGAAATATAATACTATTTAAATATTAAATCAGATCACATTTGCGTAAATATGTAAAATTAATATAGAATCATAATTCTAAAATTAATCTTCATGATGTGAATTTTTTTAAGGCTGTTTTACGCGTTTAATTGAGAGTTGTGATTAGCACCCATGTCAGTAAAAAAAGTAACAGGATTTCCTAATTCGCTTTAGTTTCAGAGGGTGACCCCTCTTTCGTGTTATTTTTGCCCTTCTTAATCCTTCCCAATTTAATTTGCTCACCTGTAGCGCACAGCAGAAGCAACATTGTGATGGCGAATTGTTTTACGTAGGTACTAACCGTTTATTATGTGAGTATTAGAGATAAACCAAATAAATCGTCGCCGAAAATTAAAAAAAAAAACTTTCTAATCGTATGTTTTAATACAATGTTTATTTATATATTAACTTGAATAACACCATTCCATTTAACAGGCGATTATTATTAATAATAAATAAACCTCATATTTAACATTGTATAGATTCTGTAATTAATACTATTTTTAAAGTATCGGATACGTGAATTAACGATGCTAAATAATAATTATCTACTGAATAAAACAAAAAAATCTTGGTTTCATTTATGAAACTCTCCTATATGTTTCTGCAGTATTGTGAACTTTTGAATCATAATTAATATCATATTGTCATCTGCCAGTAAAGTGTGTATATAAGGTTAGATTAGTCTCCCCGGTAGCGTAGTTGTAAGCGTGCGCGCCTAGCGATCCGGGGAATGCGGGTTTGATTCCCCATTTATCGGATTTTGAAAATGCCCGACTGGATGGCCATTGGGTTGAGTAATTGTCTGTAAGCAAATCTCGTGAAAAATATTCTGCCAAGACTCGTTTTCACAGTGTGAAGATCTCTATACAACTCTTTCAGAGTGGATATCTTCAACATGTGTAGATCCATATGCACACATGGTATATATAAAACGCTAGATTACGTTATGTTAGAATTGTTTTTTGTACGAAAAGTTTTTGATATAGAGGTTTTTGAAATATTAGTCAGAAGGGTTATTATCTATAAAAGAGATAAAGTCAATACCTAAGGGGCTTTGTTTTGGGTCTAAGCTTTATTAAACCTTATTAGATGCTGTTAAAGGAATGAAAAGAAAAAATATATTTATTTTAAGTAAAATATTTTTTTTTTTAAATATAAATATTTCGACATCAAGTGTTGGCTTTGTAAGCTTTCCATGCAGTTTACGAGTATGTGTATGTGGAAAACTTTTTAGCTTGCGTGTTGTAGCTGTCGTTTGTCGGTCTAATTATTATTAGAAAGCTGTCAGGCATTAAGACAGTATGTGAGCGTACAATGTTTATTTAAAACGGTTAAAATGCCAATACAAAAGGGACACATTCTAAATATAGTTCGTCTACTAAGTGGTGTGCCATTAAATTGTATTTGTCAACACTAAAGACATATTACATTTTTATGTTAGGTCAGTGTGTAAGATCTTCATATTGAAGAGTATGTAGTTAATTTATTTGGTCTATTGTTGATCATACAGTATTTTATTGATATCACACTATTTGGTAAAAATTTATTGATAAAAATCAGTATTATCGGTCAAAAATTTGTAATCGAACAGATTAGAAAAAAAAAATTGAAATTTGATAAATTAGACAAAGTAAATCATGTGTAAATTTAGGAATTTCAAAACAAAATTTGTTGTCATAAATATAATTTTGAATTACAAAAAAAATTAAGGCGAATTCCGAACCCAGAATTCCAAATTAAAAAAAAAACGAAAAACTACTTATAATTTCTAAAAGAAAGAAAATTTAGATTTACTTTTAGCATTAAGATTTAGGAGAAATCTCCAATTTCCAACCGAATTCCGAAAATAATCCAGAATTCCGAAAAAACCAGGATTTTTAAATTGGAGCAAATCCCGAAAATTCCTCTAAAAAAAGACCTCTAAATTCTGCAATATTTTATGCAAATTTGCAATTCCCAGTGAAACTGAATCTGTGATTCAAATACTTTGTGATTTATAATCATGCATTTTAACAATAAACCTTTTAAATGAATTAATATTCAAGCAACATGTGTAATAAATACGTACAGTTAAACTTAATCTAAATAAAATAAAATATTGTTTTTTTTATAGCATGTTCGCTCCCAACGTGGAGCATATGGATCTGCACCGTGTGAAGATATTCGTGTATAAATCTTCGCAATGTAAAGACGTCTTGACAGATTATTTAGAAGAGAATTGTTTGTCAGACAAATACTCAACCCTATGAACATCCAGTCCTGATCTGAACCTGCGAATTCTCCAGATTGCTAGGCGCGCATGCTATCAACATTATTATCGAGGAGATTATGTATGAAAGAAATTAACACAAAAGAAATCGTAATGTATTTCAACTATATTGCCTGTTTGTTATAATCGTATATGTGATAATCTTATGCGAATAATTGAATAGGATTCTATCCAATTCTACGAGTGCAAGTGTGTTTTGACGTTGATATTCATATGCTTTAGTCATGTTATGAAATCCGCTTCCGCATGACTAAGATGCTTCGCAGCCTTTCTCTACGATGTTAATATCTCTACGCTGCTAAGGCCCCACGGCATCATTCACGATAGGATGGTTTTATTATTAACGCAAATCCAGAGTAGGATGCAAGAAGGTGATAATGTTTTATGAGAATTACATAGTAAATGAGCGGATTATTGATGATATTAACAAAGATTAGAGAAATGTTACAGGAAGGTGGAATGTTGACGTCCAACATTTCCATCTACTTTGTCATAGCATAGGTGCATTTAGTATTAAATATATACAAAACTAATAGTAATTTTCAATATTCAATTATGGAATTTCGGCAAATGTTTTACAGTGTTTTATTATACGTATTTCATTATAGATGTGTGAAAGTAAAGTTTATGATTTTATTTCTTCTAAATAAAAATGATTATAATTAACGTGTTTTATTATAATTTTTATATAAAATAAAATATTCGTGTTGCTTTGGTGGCCAAGTAAACAATACTGCTCGTAAATCATGTGGCGCTAAGTTGCATAAAAAATATATTATTAGCACGTGTCTATATGCTATATGACAATGCCTGATGCGTTGGGTAATTGAGTGTTCATTGGACATGTACTAGTTTAAATTTTATATTCAAATTAAAATATTTATATATTATCTATAATGAAAGATTTTAGTACGATAATTGAAAATACTATTCTAATAAAAAGAACGTTAAATAATATTTATAAGATATCAAAGCTGATTAATTTTGTTACATTTATAAAATATTCAAGATGGATGAAATATTTTGATAATAATATTTTTTGCAGGGTGCAATCAACCCTTGGTGACTTATATTCGTAGATACGTGTATAAATACAATGCCAACAGAGGGCCGAAAATCGTAACAGTTATGTAGCTTATTTGACAGAGGTTTGCCCTATAAAACGTAAGAATAGATCCGTAAGGATTAAATAATACTAAACAAAGGTAAAGAAAAAGATATAAAACGTTTATTGGACACATAATATCCTTTTCTAGGCTAAGTTCATAGTACGGCTTTTATAGATAACTTAAGGCATTGTTGGCGCGGAGAAAACAAAATTCTTATAATGCTATAAAATATTAAAAAATATACGTAGTAAATTCATTTAGCTAAAATCATAGGCGTATATGGCGGAAATGAAACACATTGTTTCTTTAAATACAGAGCATATAATATTATTTCATTCCTTATTTTGAATATATAATAAGAATTAAAAATTATTTCCCAGTAGAAAAGATATTTAGAGAAAGTAAAGCAATGATTGTAAAAAGTATCAGGGGTATTATTTTAAGATGTCAATGCAGCTATTTATTGTATACATTGTCGCTTTGATTACTATTTTATTGTATTTATATAATCTATAAGAATTTTTTTCTTTTATAAAAATGAAAATTCTCTGAAATAATCCTGTTATTTTAATCTGTATAACATCTTTTTCTTTGTTGGTTGTGTGTGCATCATAGAAAAAACGTTCTCCTATTCAACTGTTTCATATCGACCAGTCTTTTTCAAGCCTTAGCAAGTCCATATTATTTTTATTAAACAGATATTTTGATTGCTTTGTCATTAAATACTTTAATAGGCATGAGGTAAGCATGTGCGATTTGGTGCTGGATGTTGCCAGCTCAAATTCTATAGCTGCCAAAAAAATCTGAAAATCAAATATGTATTTCTGAATGGGATGAATGGGTCGAGTAATTGACTAATGATCTACACTCAAAATTGTTTAAAAAATTGTCAAGATGCATCTTCATATTGAAAGTTCTGAACAGTCCACTTTTGGAGCAGATGGTTAAAATACTATAATAATAAATAATATAAAAAAAAAATAGATAAAGAATTCATAATTTTCGTAAATAGTGACAAATAAATTATAAATTAAAATAATAATATGATTACGTTTATAGTGTTTTTCCTGTGTTAATACTTGTATGTTCTAAATATCATATTGCCTACATCTAAGAGCCGATTATTCCCAAGAGTTGCAAGTATTTGAGAAATCCTAATTTGTAATTCCCCATTGAGTACGTGTAAGTTATTTACCAAACTGTTGACTTATGGAAATACCTTAAAGACGTAATTTTATTACGAAGAAAACCTTGTTAAGCCTCTTATTTGGCAGAAACATTTTCCCCACTTGCCTTCGGACTGTTTGGTTTTTGAACAATATTGTTTTTTTACATTATCTTATTCCTTGATGCCACATTCTTAAGTAATCATTGCTTTCTCAATTGACTTTTCTCTTCTTTTCAGTCATTCAGTTTCCACGTTATTTTGGGTTATTTCGCAGGAAATGTATAGTTCCTACAAAATAGCACGTCAGTTAGCCTGAGCTTGAGCAATAATTATTTTAACAAATATCTTGTTGATAATAGTTGAAAAAATACGCAGTGAAATTGAATTAATACAAAATAAATACTATCAGTTTCGAATACAAATATGTTGGTAACATTTATTTCATTTAATCAATGTTAGATCGAATTTTAACTTCAAAGCTCAAAAGCTGAAGATTCATGCTTAAATACCACATTTGCAGAATTGAATGAAAAATCCGTAGATACAAGTAGGGTTTGCAAAACGAAATTCGGAAATCCGGAATTTGTGTAATATTATTACGAATTACGAATAAAATTAAGGTGAGTTCCGAATTTACCTTACGCGAGCTAAAAAAAAACGAGAAACCATACATTCTAAAGAAAGTATTTTTTTAGATACCGTGAGAGCTAAATGCAAAAGAAAAAATGAGAAACCTTTGATTCTCGAATCGAATTCTGATACCGAAAAATGCGGAGTAAAAAAAAAACCGAGATCCGAGAAAAAATATTGACATTCAAGTTCCAATGTTTTTATTTTCTCAAAATTTACGATTCATAGACACAAGACTCGATATCCAATGAGTTTTAATGAAGAAATTTTAAAAATCCGAAAATCTATCTAGTCCATTTGGTCTAGACTTGGTTTCTACGAAGAATAGTTTTGTAGCTTTTAAAAAAATTGCAAAATCTTACGGCGAACGAGAAGATATTTTCTCGAAAAGGCTAGATATTAACAGGGTATGATTAATTAGAATAAGAATAACGCACACTCTA
>JAGVSQ010000793.1:0-32846 GCA_022683975.1 Rhyacophila evoluta
CTGTTAGCGACCCGGGTTTCGCCTTTCGGCATCTTCAGGCTACATTATATGGGGGTAGTGAGCGAACAGTTTTTATATTTGTACAAGTTGTTATCAGCAATTTCGTTTATTATGATAAATTGAAACATACAATATAGATGTTGATTTGGATATAGTAAGCTATTACCCGCATTTTAAGCGACAGGCTAACTATCAATCCTCCGAATAAATTGTAAAAATTATTCGACACACTGTAGAGATTTATTTGCTCCGCATTTTATCGAGCCGTTAAACATATAATAGACTAACTGAATGGTTTTATTTTAAACTACGATAAATAAGGCCAATTTAAAGTGGAATGCAGATTTGACGGTTTGATAATTATTGTTTATAGTTTTGTTTTAGCTAAACTTTGCCTCGATTGTAATCAAAATTCAAATATTGTTTCATAAAAATTTAAGTTCAACGTATATATCACACTAAATATTTAAATATGCCCGATATTTACTCGGAGATTGTATTTTTATGACCCTATGAATATTTTTGCGCTTACCATTCAGGTGTCATAAAAAGCTCCCAGACCCAAACGCGAAAGCTATTATAATGTATCTAATGGTAATTTAAATTGATAAAAATGGTAATTCAACCGAAACTGCTATTAATGATTTTAATTCGGTTGAGTTATCTGTAACTGTCTTATAAAAGTCAGTAAAAAAATATTTGTATTATAGAATAAGACAGTGATGTGTTAATAATTAATTGTCTCTGATCCTAAAAAACAATTGTTTAAGCTTTATAAAATAGGTTTTCTATATTGAATTTGGAAAAGAAAAATGATGTAAGCCTTAGTTTTTTCAAATGGCTTTTTTAGATCATCATAATTTATGTAACTTAATACACGTTCTACTAAAAAGGTTTAAGCTTTAAATACCGAATTTGTATCTTAATTCAACTTTTAATTATATACAATATGAATAGTTCTTCAATTACACACTCAAGATTTTTTACCGGCTCGTTTCTTTATACAATTCATTATCTCTCATATAGCATAGAGATTACCGTGGGCTCCTTGAATTCGGGGAATGCGGGTTTGATTTTTACATCTGCTAGATTTTTGAGTTATTTTAAAACAACTAACTATCGTGAAACATATTATAATAAAAAAAAGATATGTTTTAATTATTAAAGAGATCCACATAATCCACCCGGTAGCGTATTTGGCAGCGTGCGCGCCTAGCAATCCGGAGAATGCGGGCTCGAATTCCCATCTGTCGGATTTTGAAATTCCGAAAAATGAAGGACTGGATGTCTATTGGGTTGAGTAATTGTCTGACAAACAATTCTCGTGAAAAATAATCTGTCATGACGTATTTACGTTGCGGAGATCCATCCATATGATCCTCTTTCAGAGTGGATGTCTTCACACTGTATAGATCCATATGCTCCATGCTGGAAGCGAACATGGTATACAAAAAAATAAAAATAAATATGCTCCAGTTCTTGGACATCTTCATATTGTGTATATTCATGTATTTTAATTCCGGAAAAAAGATATATTCTTAATCGGTTTTTTAAAACAAATTCAAAAAAGTTCAAAACTGAGTTGGATATCTTTTTGATATGTAAGTCAATTAATATAGTTTTTATTATACGTATTGTAATATATAATAACTACTTTATATATGTATAAGATAAAAATATCAAGATAAATTATCTTCATTTATTAAAGTGTCTTTGAAAACGGAGTAAGTTTTACACTTAATCAATAATCCTTAATAAATTCAAGATCTTTGACCCAAAGAATGAGAAACGCTGTAACACTGGCGACAAAAAAGCACTCGAAACTCAATAGCCATGAAATAGTGATGTATTGAAAATATTATCGTAAGGATAAAAAGCTTAAGAAAAACGGTTTGGGATAAAGCGTTTTCCAAATACATTTTCTGTTATTGTATAATATAGTTATCAAACATCATCCGCAGGATTCAATGACATTGTGTACAATTTATCAAAAGAAACTATCCATTTCCCGCAGTTAATAATACGATTCTTTTCTTTTCACCGTCCACCGCGTGTCCCCTGGTATCGTGGCGTAACGGACGTAAGGTGCCCATCAAAATATCGAAATGTCCCAGGAGCATCTTCGTAAAACTTTGGTTTATGTGCAATAGAGTGTGCGCGATTCCTATTCTAATTAACCTTGTTGAGAAAAGATCTCACTCGCTGTATGATTACGAAATTTTTTAAAAGCTAGATAATTATCTTTCAACAATAACAGTGCTAGTCTAAGCGTAAATGTTGAATTAAAAAAAACTTTTAATAATGTGAAGCAGCAGCTTCGACCAGTTCCATCCTAAAAATATATTGAACGAGATCGGTACCGCTTTTCAACGACCATTAATTAGGTAATTGATAGAGTTCTATTGACACCATTGAATATATTACAAAAAAATACATTAACGAAACTTATAGCAATGACGATTATTTCAGTATATGACGAACCAATTGTTATTCTAAGAGAATTAAAGAAGGATTTGCTCACAGTGTTTGTTCCAATAGTGGAGCATATTGATCTATACAATCCACAGTAGATAGATCTTCGCAATGTGAAGACACGAATTAATAGATTATTTTTCACTAGAATTGGCTGTCAAACAATCGCTTAACTTAATCGGCATCCAGTCCTAGATTTTTGCATTTTTAGTCAAACAAATGTGAGATTAGAACTCGCATTCCTTGGATGCAAGGCGCGCATGGTAACCTCTACGCTACCGGGAACACTTCTGCATATAATAAATGATAGTATAAAATATTCCGAAAACAAAGTATGTATCAATAGAGCGATAGTATACAGCGATTGACGTAAGTTATATGGTTATATACCATGAATAGCAACCGATAGCTTTGATAAAGATATTATTTAATAAAATCAAGTATAATGTATAAATCAAGTATAATTCTTAAACAAAATAATGTAAGTAACAAAAAATATCCAAAATGTCAATGATATAACAAATAACATACGTTACTTTCGAGATATATCTGAGAGAAAACATAATAAAGTATTATGTAAGACACTGATAAGACATCCTGGTGATAAGCTAGAGAGAGCTTATTTGCCCCGGAGGAAGGAAAGCCAATCTTTTTTTTCTATTTGATAGTAGAAACTATAACAAAGAAAAAGCTTCGTATGTATTTTTTTACGGCGAACCTACGATATTTTCCTCATATTGAATTGAATAAATTAAAATGAACGACTCACTGTATGATCTGTAATTATGTTTTACCATATTTTTTCGGAAAGTGGAGCATATGGATCTCACAGTGTGAAGATGTTCACTCCGAAGTGGAGTATGAGGATCTCCGCAAAGCTTAGAGCTTCAGACGTTTCGCATGGAATTGAAGGTTACTCCAAGTATTCCAATTCAAATAGCGAGCTTAATTTGAGAAATAAAACTGTCAACACTATGGATGCTGTGTCTATTGTGGTTCAGGAACTGGGCAGGTTGGTTGCATATTATAATCTTTATCTTTTTGTGAGACAAATTGTTTATAAAATACGAATATATTATTTATTAATATGTTTGACCAAAATGGGTATCAAAAATTTGTCTTCCCGATAACCGAGAGGTTGTGCGCACGTTAAATCCGGGGACTGCAAGTTCGATTCCCACAAATCTGCTGGATTTAAAAAATAATCATAAATGCAAGACTGGATATCTATTGGGTTGAGAAATTGTTCGACAACCACTTATCATGAAAAATAATCTGTCAAGACACGTCTTCACATTGCGGAGATCTATATAATGTATTTCTGAAGTGAATTCACACCGTGTGCATCCATATGCTACACTTTTGGAGCAAATATGATAAAAGATGATGGTAATAACAGAAATTTAGTGAAATTTGTAACAATAATAAACCATAGTGAAAAAAGCTCATTTTTAAATCATACCTCGACAGAGAGGTAGTAATTTATTTAAAGTGCATATAACTGCCGTGGCTTGCGAGCTGCAATGTAGTCCGCATAAATATGCAAATGTGCCGTTTCTTAAATGCATTTCCCGGCAGCGAAAAAAAAATTTCCAGCGTTAAAATAAATATTATTGCATTTTGAAAAGAGGCCATAAAGCACAGAGTCATGGATGTCGTAAAATTATTTTGCAGCGCATCTGGTAATATTCTAAGAAATTTAAGGTTCATTTTAAAGGACGATTTTATATTGTGAACGGCTGACTGCGAAAAGCTTATGAAATGAAGGTATGAAAAACAATTTTAAGCTGACAAATTTATGCAATGAGAATTGTTAGTATTTTATAACATGCCACATGCAAATATATATGTGTGATCAATATTCACTTGATTTTGTTTAACCACATTTAGTCCAAAATGAAACTCATCGACACATAACTAACCCAGAAATAGATCTCATATATAGATATAGGCATTATCTAAGCTAGAAAGTCTTCTGTTTATTATAGTTTGATATAAAACTCTTCTAAACTTCTTCCATATTTGCTTCCTAAGTGGAACATATGGACACCATTTGCCGCCTTCAAGAATCCCTGTCACCTCCCAGTATTCTTGCGTCCTCCCAGGTCATACTTGCATCCCGTAACTCCGCCGAATAATCCTATTAGTATTTAGTATAGTATTTAGCGGCCTTCCGGGACGCCGATGTCCAGTCAGCTTAAAAAATAGGCACGTCAGTTTCAAACTCTCTTGAGGCATCCGCAATATGTGGCCGAGCCAGGTCCAGCGTCCTTTGCAGCTTCACTTTGTCAGTGATAAGTGGCTGCATAGTCCGTTCTCTTATCTTCTCATTTCGAACAAAGTCGTACATATTTATAAAATATTTAACTAAAATCTATAAGAGATAGTACACTTATATACTAGTATACTTATATACTATCTCTTATAAATTTCGGGTAGCTTTAAACAGTAAAAAAATATTTGTTTGATATATTTATACTGTACGTTATAAACACTGAATATTATTTATATTGACACTGTTGTGTAAATATTTTTCGTTTTCTTTACTAGTAATTATTACTAAATGAAAATAAAATAGATTATACCAATTAAAAATTTGCCGAAATAATTTTTATTAGTCCAATTTCATCGGGCATTAAAGAGTTTTTCAAACTTTTAACTGTCTACTGACCACTTTACATATTTTGTGTCTGCCTAGAATTAATTATTCAAACGATTTATGATTTGCTTGATGGTTTGTAAAATCCGCGAATCACAAGATGAATTTATAATTTGATCTATGTAGATAATTTTAACCATTATATTACGTGCTAAAGGTTTGATTGGTTTAGTGTTGTAAAATTGCTGAAAATATTGAACGAATTTCCCACTATTTTAAGTAATTGATTTATTTTGATACATATTATGTACTATCTCAAAGGAGATAAAAATACTGATATGAAATTTACACTATATAAATCTACTACAAACAATAACATAAATTCAAGATAAAGTTTCATGAAATTTCTCTGCTAATTTTCTTGTGTGCACATTTTTCATGTGTGCATTTGTCTTGTGAGCGGTTTGGCTACGTAAACATTGAATACTCTGCTTCCAAGACAAAATTACTAAAATTTTTCTGTATATCATATTTATATACCGTGTATGCCTAGCAAATATTTATGTTTGTCCTTGATAATTGCTTTATCACCAACTAAAAAATAAAACGATACGTTATTTAGAGGCGACGAGTAGTGACATGTAATCATCTGTAATTGCTGTGTGACCTTTAAAATGTTTGTTAAAAGAATGAGTACAATCAAAGATGATATGAAAATACGTTTCTACAATACAAAACATCAGATGTCGTAAGCTTTCGCGAGTTTTTTTTTAAATATGTTATCTTAAGAACTGTTGTATATCTTTATGTATCACTAATGAAATGAGAATGAGATGAAATGAGAAAAGAGAAAATGATTCATCGTGAAAACCAAGTCACTGTAATTGATCAGTTCAACTGGTGTAAAAAGCTCTAGGCAATCAACTGAAGGGAACATGTCCAGACGACATGATTCGCATATTTGGCAGACATATCCTCATATGTTCCTTTCGAACTACAATAATGATACAAGCATCATTTAATCTGCAGCACGTCTCATGGCTATTCCCGGTGTGATTGTTTATAACGTGTCATGAAAATCGATTTACAAAGTAAAACAACTACTCTCACCATATATTGATTGTGGAAAAGAAAAGGGACGTAACCCACACGGAACGAATTTTACATGAGGACAAATAACCTATTTTCAATGATTTCAAGTCAAAGTCAAACTACATATTACAAAGACGCAACTTTCGAAATGCATGAAGACTAAAACTGGTATTTTATTTACCCAATATGATACTAATTTAATAAGTTATTTAAAAAAAAACCAACAAAACTGATGTAGTATAGGTCATTTCCCTGATCGCAAACATGACAAACCATCCTATTTTCAAACTTGAAAACTAAATTAAGATACTAATTCTATATTTCCAGCTCATATCCTCTGCGAAAAATGCGTATCAAGTTGTGTAGATTGTGATTATTGAAAAAAGCTATTTTGAAAAAATGTTGAGGGTCACGTCCTTATTCCTTTCTATAGCCGATATATATAACATATAAATATACCATGTATTCTGAAAGTGCAGTAAAGAGATTAACATTATATGAACATATACACTCTATAAATATTCTCAACTAACTGGGCATCAAGCCCTGCATCATTGTATTTTTTTTTTAATACGGCAGCTGTAGAAATCGAACCCATATTCCGCGGATACGAGGCGTTCCCTCTTTCCTCGGCTATCGGGGAGACGAAACAAATTCCAAAAATCAATCTTCAGTATTTTTTTTCCCTTGAGTAAATATCAAAACGTCGAAAATACTTACGGAATTAAATTTTTACAGTATTATAAAAAAATTTTAAGGATACCAGCAATTTCCGACTCAAAGTTCGAATGCTAACCTATCGGCTACAGCGGATGGATTTAATATGAGTATGTTTTACATAAAAGCTTTAAGCTTTATTTAAAATGCACACTAAAGTGCATGTCTATAAGGTGAAACGTGTGGCCTATTTATTAAAAATATCCGTGATATACTAGATTCATAATATTCGATAAAATCGAGATGAATTTATATTATCGACTAAAGGCTTAACACAGCGCCATTCTCACAAGTAGCACGGACGTTAAGTCTTATCTTCATTTTTTCTTACCCTTTTCCTTATCCTGACGTTCATTTTTTCTTCCATAAATGACGAAAGATTTTCTTCGGAAAACGGCTCACAATATTTCCCGAGACGTGAAAATACTAAAGTAACGCACAAATAAATCGAGTCTAAAGTTTATTTATGATCATCCGGCGGAAGAATTTTTATCGAGTTAACATTTTTTTTTGAAAAAAAAAATTGTTAACTTTTATACGTTGACAGTTTTCTATCAAAAAATATGTTTAATAAAATAAAAGCTACTTTAAAATACGCACAAAACTGATTTTAGTAGGGAAAAAGTTTGGCATTCGCTTTCAAATGAGACTAATTCTTTTAAATTGCCCGCTTACAGCTTGAAAATTGTTTTTAATTTTTTTCTTTTTTGAAAATAAAAGCCATTACGAAATTTTACTGCAATTATTATTATTAAAGGGAGAAAAATTTGCAGCGTTTTGTCTTTAAGCATTTTAATCGGTTGTATATTTACAAATAATGTATAAAATAATTTCTTAAAACAATCTTGTTCGTGTTCATAAAATATTTACTTAAATACGCAATGGTTATAATTATAATAATTATTAATGATACTTATAATGATTATACTGGATTATTCATATATATGCGTTTATACAAATATTTTTTGTTATTTACGTTGGAGAATAAAAAGATAATATTTATAAAAATATAACAGCTTCATTTATTATTCTAATTTGTAGCCAACCTGATAATATCGTTACGAAAGATTTAAGATAATTCAGCCATGTATAAAAAAAAAATCGTATATTACCTTATTTGCTCCCAAAGTGGAGTATATGGATCTCCGCTATGTGAAGGCGGATTATTTTTCAGGAGAATTGTTTGTCAGACAATTTCTAAGCCCAACCCTGCATTTTTAGATTTATACAAATCCGACAGATTGGGAATCGAATCCGAATTTCTCAGATTGCTAGGGATGCACGCTAATATCTACGCTAGTATTAATCTTCATGTTAGAAATAAATACGCCCCAGTTTCAAAGCGGAAAAAATTTTATTTTATAAGTGTATTTATGTAAGTTCATTAAATAATAAGTAATGAAAATATCTGTCAAAAATCATATATTGCTCTAAAAAATCAATACCTCGTATACCATACATCAAAAATATAAACGAGATATGAAAATAGCTGTCAATTCTAAATTGTTTAAAACGGGTAAACTTCCATATGTGATTACATATGGGATATATATTCACATATGGAAGTTTACTAGTTTTAAATAATTTAGAATTTAAAATCAATTTCCATCAAGAACCATTAGTCAAAAATATTAATTATTTAACTGTTTATAGTCAATATGACAAAATTGAATTCAAAATGTAAACATTGTAAAATATTATATGGAAATTCATGTAACAATCAGAGAGATTTCTCACATTCTGTAAAATTTGTGACGTGCGGTATACGAGGTATGGCTTGCCACGAGTAAAATATTGTATTCCAAAAGTTATAAAGTGATTTTATTTATTTCGATAGTCGATCGAAAGTTTTTTTGTACTTTTAAAAATCGTGGAATTAAAATCAACAACTAAATGCTGTATCTTGAAATAAGTCGGCCTGTAATATTTATGGCAGAAGTTGGGCTTTGCGGGGGAAACCCGCCATATCACTCTTCTACGATTACAAGTAAACAGGTTGAGGGTTTCAAAAACAAACTTAAAAATAACACAAACTCGATTCGATGGATAGCATTATATTATATGTCTCGGCTCTTGTATAGAATGTAAATAACGAATAGCCAAATCCATAATAACATTGAATTTCCGTAAATAAATAATACAACATATTTGGAACAAACTGCAATACTTGAAACTATATCTTTTATTTATAAAAATTGGGTTGCGTATATTAAGAAATAAAACAAATACATAACCAAAAATAGTCCGACTTAAGTCATATATTAGTAGTGTTTTAAACTAAAGAAATTCAGAATTAAATTTTTCAATTAAGTGATATTGATTTCCATTATGTTTGCTCCGAAAATGAAAAATGCGGATGTGTACAATGTGAATATGCACTCGTAAAATGCAGTATTCAAATTTTTATTTACATTAAAATCTGTCCATTAGCCGAAATGATAATTAATAATGCTAATGGAACCACGAATTCGACTCGGAGGGGTTGAATATTGGACTGATAAAAAATACTTCAGAAAAATATTCAAATTGCAAAAAAGCGGGCATCTTCACATCGTGTAAATATATAATGCATGCTCTACTTGCGGAGAGAGCATGGTACAGAAAATTTTATTTCTTTATTTGAAATTTCTTGATTGTTTTTCACGAGAATTTTTGTTGGCGAATTGCTCAAAATGTTTGGCATTTTAAATTTTTGGATTTAAAAAAATCCATAGATGTGGTAATAAAGCCCGTATTACTTGCACTGACACACACGGTAACCTGTACGCTAAAGAAATCGACTATATTATAGATATATATAATTAAAACATTCAAATAGTGTTCAGTAATATCTTATGCTTTACTGTGTTCTTTTAATTATGCGAACAGTCGCGTTGCGTGTCTCACGTTCACAAGAAAAAAACATTTTTTGTTACATCGATACATAATACCATAATCTTCAATAAACTAATATAATTAATTTGACAGTTTAGCAAAGTTGACAATGACAGTAACTTCCAACTGTGTTTTTACATGTTTTCCATCTCGCACGCAGTTATATTATATACAATGACATGACGTTAGATGGAAATTTTTAATCATAAAAATTAAATTTCGGAAACTTTTTATGTGAATTTAATTAAAAGTAGAATGGAAACTTGCCTTTGTTAGATTTTCTACTACTTTTTAATAGTGGAAACAATAGCTGTCTTCTTGTCGATTACGATGTTTTTCAAGAACATGTCGACAAACGCTAGCTATAATTATTTTTATAAAACAATATTTGATATTAGAGGTCTTAAGGTAGTATTTGATATAAGAGATATTAAGGTAGTATTAATACATACTACCTTATTTATTGGGCGCGACTTACAAATAATACGTACGTAAACTTGCAAAACTATCGTTCTTAAGTTATCTCGCTGTTTTTGTGAACAATCTACAATTTATAGATATAAAATTGAAATTAAAATTGTATTTATTCACAAAAAACACAATGAAAAAGCGTATTTCATCCGTGTTACAGGTAAAATACGGTAAGTATTTACCTTGTACAATGCAAACTATATTTAAGCAATTGAAATATTTATATTTATTGAAATATTTATATGATATCGATTGTAGGAACCGACAAAGGACGAATTTTACAGAAGGCAGAGAATACTCATATTTAATAATTTTCGGCCAAAGTCAAAATATTAAATAGACACAATGTTAATATGTACAAAACTGATGATTTATTTACCTTATCTGATTCATTTCATAATTTTAAGAAAAACGAATCAAATTGATTTGGCGAAAGTCCTTACAAATATTCCAACTTCGCTCCTAACGTGAAGCATATGAATCTGCACAGAGTAAAAATATCCACCCCTAAAGAGCAGTATATGGATCTCCGCAATTTGAAGACGTCTTGACAGATTATTTTTTACGAGAATTGTTTGTCAGACAAATACTCAACCTAATCAGCATCCAGTCTGCATTTTTTCGGATTTTAAAATCTGACAGATGAGGAATCGCACACACGTTCCCCGGATTGCTAGGCGCGCACGCTACCAACTACGCCACCAGGAAGACACCTAGCACCAAGTCCTTTTAATGGTTGCAAATTTAACAGGCACCCTTTTTGAAAAATTAAAAACTTAATGTAAATGCTAATTCGACGTCCGTAGCTTATATTCTTTTGGTAGAACGTGTATTAAATTGTGTATATTGTGACTATTTAAAGAACGCTATTTTGAAAAAATAGCTGAAGGTTATGTAATTTTTCATTTCCATAGCCGATATACAAGCATATTATAATATAATATGAAAAAGCATTGCTACCACGTATCACGTTATAAAATAAATATAGCTGCAGAACTGTTTTCAATTGGACTCCCTTTCCTTATAATGTTTATCGTATGAAATAAGAGAGGAGTGAGTTTGAAAGTAAAAAAGTCCGTGCCACAAAACGAACGAATCGAATTTTGTAAAAGTTTGCGACGAAGCTTTCTCGTCCTTTTCTCGCGTAAATACAATTTAACGTTTCCAAATAATATTGTGGAAACACAAACGAAAGAATAAACAACCAAATTGCGCTACGTTATATTTTTTTAAACCCGTATTCCAGTTATTTATAAATTAAGTATAAGTAAATGTATATTCGCGTAGCAAGAACAACATGAACTACTGATGAATGTTAAAAAATGATTTATAAATTATAACTGCTTTTAGAGTAAAACATCGATATGACATAATTGTGACATAACAAACAAAATATCAGTGAAGAAATGAAAGTGCAGACATCGGAAAATTGGTGGAATAATTTTCTGCAGACATAGATTTAAAAGAGTCAGATGTTTTTAAATTCATGTAGAACAATACAACATAATGCTCGCAAAGAAGTAACAGTACAAATATTTTACATTGGTAAGAAGTAGACGAAGGTGACTCTGGGAATCATATCATGAAAGTGAAAAAGCAGATGAAGTATTCCGTAATTTTAGAGAGTTAATTATAAAAGAACAGTATATTTCAAAAGTGCAAACAAGACTTGATTCTTTTCTTGCTGCACTCGCGTTATAATGTGCAGTTTATTTTATTAAATGTATTAATTTTTAAATCGATTTTTACGTAAAGGACATTCGGCCTTAACCGACACTGCCTCACCTGCATTAGTTCGTTATAACGAAGTTTTACTGTACCGTATCTGCAATGGTTATGTCTTAAATAAAAAAAATACCAGGGCGGTATTTAATTTTAATCTCTCTCCTTTTTCGTCCTACTAAAGAAAATACTTCTTAGTGTTGGTATTTTAAATGTTTAAAACATGTCTACGAAATTAAATACAATGATTATAAAAACACCCAACATCAAAATATTTGTTAAATGTTCCTAAAAAGTAGATCGATGTCAAAAAACTGGCTCCATTACACCTCTGCGTATCCGTTCATAACGTGGAGCACATGCAATTCAACAGTGTGAAGATGATCACTAAATAAACGCAGTATATAGACCTCAGCATGGTTATGAATAATATTGATAATTTTTTCCCTGACAATTGATTGTAAGTTAATTGTTCAACCCAATGGCTATCCAGTATTACAGTTTTCGGTATCGGAAATCGATGGATTGAATCCCGTATTTACGTAAAGGTTATTAATAATTATTCAAAAAATTCCAGACGGGTGCAAACCCGGTGGTTTATGTAATAATATGTTTTATTATTTATTTATACCATGCTCATTCCCAAAGTGGAGTATATGGATATACACAGCGTGAATATGTCCACTCCGATAGTGGAGTATATGGCTATTCGCAATGTGAAGAGTTTTGTTTGTCTCACGAAAATTATTTATAAGCACAACTAAATTATCTATTATTATGATTATTATTATTACATATATCTCGTGAACAAAATATTTCGTCAAGATTAGATTTCATATTCTTAAGATCCATATGCCCTAGATGCAGAACAGACATGGCTAAAAACATTTTAAACGACACGTCTTTCTTCTTCATAGGCTTTGTTTATTATCTTACGTGTCAGAGTATAAACTTACTTTTAAGCCATGACTCACTGAACTTACTTAACTAGTAGAATATACTGAATAATATATAAATAGAAAAAATAGATTATCAGTGGTTTTGAGTTTATATAGTCATTTTTATAGACTGAAATGTAAAAGTAAAAACCGAAATAAACACATTTTCTGTATTTGACTGTATATACAAGAAATCCGATGTATAAACCAATTCGACTAACCCTAACTGTATTCCTAAGGTCGCTGGTTAGAAACGTGTGGGAGTATTAAGAGGCACATGTTGTTTTTCGTATATATTTGGATTCAAAGGGTTAAGCGATTGATTCTGAAAAAATACTGTTAACATACCGTCGCTGTAGGATTGGTTTGTAGTATACACCAGAACGTCAGTGTTTCATTACTCGACAATAATGTTTGCAAATAAGAGGTTTATACCAACGATACATCAATGAATGTCTTCGTTTATCAGTACTGAGTGTATAACGGATTTGAATTCTTCTTGAAAACATTTATTTACAAATATAACTATTTAATAACAACGTGTTCGTATTGACTGTAGAAACGAAACATGGTATAATACTCAGATTTATCAAAATATATGTTTTTAGATAATCAGAATTTATACAACTTAATACACGTTCTATCTGAAAGCTGTACGCTGAAAATGACGAATTAGTATATAAATTGAGCTTATAAATTTAAATTCTGAATTATTTAAAACTGGTAAACTTCCATATGTGAACTGGTAAACTTCCATATGTGGAAGTTTACCAGTTTTAAATAATTCAGAATTTAAAATCAATTTCCATCAACCACCATCAGTCGAAAATATTAATTATAAATTTGACTAAAGGAGAGTCTATGAAATTAACGACCAAGAAAAAGGACTTCCATCACATCAAATTTAGTTATTTTACTTGAAAACAACAGTAAAATAATATTTTATCGAGTAAATAAAACATTAGTCTTCGGGCACTTTGATGTTGTGCCTGTTCGAAAAAATTAAAATTCTCCCCAAATACTGATTTATTATATAAAGTTACTGTAAGATTATCATTATTTATATATGAAATACTGTATGAAATTATATTTGGAATAAAAAATTTATGCATAAAATATTCAAAAAAAAAAACTTTCAAAAAAAAAATTTAAATCAGTTTTTATACGTTTATATCATGATACTTCTTCCTAACACACGCTATGTCAAGCAAATGTGCTTTCTCATATATATATATAGTGTATATCCCGCATTCAAAATTTCACATTTAGTACGCTAAATATGATAAACCGAGAAAAATAATTTGCTCTGCTTCGTCCGCCGCCGCTATCACGTGCACACTTATGCTTCGGCACTCTACCCTTTTTGCCTTGTTGCGAGCTTTTTTTTTTAAAAGAAGCCTTATTTTTAAAGCTTAAATTGAGCATTTTAAGTAGTTTGGGATAGTTTTTACGGGTAGTAAACAATGACAACCACGAAGGAGATTCTCACTGACACTAATCAGACAGTTACGAATTTAGCGTATTTACGAAACTGATTTGCGTATTATCCTTTTGAGATGCGAAATTATAACAAAAATAACGTGCTTCTATATTAAATTACAAACTTTTATTTGAAAATATGAAGTTTTATCGAACTCAAATATATACGTCGTCAGTTTTTATATACTATAAGTCCAATTTCATTCTCAATTCAACTGATTATGAGGTTTTAGTCCTGCGGCTTTTTCAGATAATGATGAAAGATCGATAAATTTTCAGCAAGTATTAAATCACATAAAATTAGGCATCGTTGTTACTTATTTGATATTAACGTTGGTATAAATATTGCATTCAACCATCTTACGGTGATTTTTGGCTGAATAAATGACACTATTTCACGGCGACCAAAATATTGCGAAGCTGCTGCTCTGGGATACTTTGTGACTTTGAAAAGAGGCTCACGTTCGTTATGCCAGCATAAAGAGAGTAGATACATGGCGAGTAGTTGGTAGTTGGCTTGGCATAGACACGTGGTACGGATGTCTGGAGAGATCATAAACTGAAATGCTTCAACACCACAAAACTTTGACGTCTTGCGAGGCCACTAAATAATATCTACAAACTATATTTAGTGTAACTATGAAATGAAAGCGTGACTTGAGAGAATAAAAGAATACTGAATTCATATGCTCCACTCAGAAACCAATTGTAAAATAATAAAATGAGAAATGAACATATTTCTTACTCGTTATATTGATTAGAGATTTTTAAATAAGAAAACTTTAAACTATTTTAACTATAGATATAAAAATAATTAATGGGTCTTCTTTCTAGGCTATTTTCAAAATATATTCAGCTATAAAAATATCAGGAACACAAAAGAGAAGTGACGACGTGTTGCTGGATCTGAGTTGGCCACATATTGCGGATGCCTATTTTTTAAGCCGACTGATTCTCAGCATCCTGAAAAGCCCCTAAATACTTTCTGTAGAATGTATTCAACGTAGTTACGAAATGTAGGTATGCCCTGGGGCACGCAAGAATTACTGACGGGCGACATCGATTCTTGAAAGCGGCATGCGGTGTCTATACCCTCCACATGCGGATAAGCAAGAAAAAGATAAATCGTATTATCAGTATAAATTATTAATATATTGTTCATGATTACCAGCAAATGCTATTATTTATATGTGAGTATTCAGATTTTAAATAGCTTTGAATTAAAATATATATAAGAGTATATCAGGTATTAATTAACTGACTACAATATTACAATAAATAAAGCTTTCCACTTTATTTTCAGCGGCTGAAATATTAAATTTATATATGCATTGGTGCTTAAGTACATTTTAATTACGAAGCTTTTTATTATAATTTATTGGGACTTTGAGAGTACTCGTTTATTTGTTGAATAATTTTCATTAAAATAATAAAATATTATAATAATATTTATATTGAAAATATACGAAATGATTATAATCTTCGGCCGTACTCTGGCTTATATAACAGCTTTTAATTTTTGCTTTACGACCGACTTATTTAAAATTTCTATTCTATATTGGCTGTAAATAAAGTGATAATTAAACAAGTTGAAAACTAAATGATAAAAGAGGAATATTTAAAGCACGAAATAACGGGGTAACGAGAAAACTTTGAAAAATAAATATCAACAATTTATGATGTTTTTGCAAATATTTCATATTAAAAAGTTGTTGCCAGTTCACTTGGTTCACGTGCTTTATGCTTCTGTACGAAACCATTAATACCTTGAAAAATACCAAACTCTGTCCCGCGTATAAAGGTGAACATATTATAAAAGTATCCAATACATATTCCTTTGACATCTTTCGCGAATAATTTGAATGTTTCACGTCCTAATTTTCATGGTACTGGAACATGGCGTTTGTTTTTATCTTTACCACCTCTTACCAGGTGACATATTAACATGTTTTTTCACAAAGATTCAACGCATTATGCATCAAACAACACTTGACTGCGTGGTAGCCTAACTTTTGGCTAATTTATATTCACTTTCAATACATTCCCGTCGAATAAAGTAGATTGCTTCTCGATATCAGAGATGCGGAATACCCCTGATAAATATCCGGTTTAAGGACAGGGTGGCTGGATAGGCGCATTATAATAATCCCTAATCGATATTGTAATATTTCTAAAATAGCATGTGTCGATTAGGAATTCAGTATCTAAACATATATTTTATAAGACAGACAGACACTATTTTCTGTTTTGTGTTACAGATTATAATTATATAAGTAATGAATTCTGACCAGTTTTCGCTACACTCGCTACCCCCAAAGGACACTCTTATTATATATTTAGGGAAGAAAAATGATATAAAATATTATTCATACAGAGAGAAATATATTTGAATACAAATGCGAAGAGATAAATAGGTATGGCTAGGAAAATGGTTAATCTACAAAAAAAAAAAACGTAACATTAATAATTAAATTTCGTATTCTCATATACAACATGATACCATAATATTTCATTTATTCTAAAGCTTGTATAACTGTTTATATTCAGTTATAAGATACTGAAAAAAAATACTCACGATTTCACTATAAATCACATTTATTTTTCTGCCTTACAGTTTTTTTTTGTGTAGATAGCCATTACTCAAAAATGCCATCAAAATATTATGATATCATTCTTATTATTTAGTTACTGCCATCTTCGTCGGGCAGTTAATATAAATTATGTGAATTCAATGAGCCATGGCAAAGCATTCATTGAGCAGTAAATTGATATTTATTATGTTTTATACAATAATTAATGATGTTTACCATATTTTTGTGACCTTAGAATAATAAATAATACTAAAAATATAATATATTACTATTTCACTACATCTTTAACATTTCAACGGCATTCACGTTACATAGATTATTGTTTATTCAAACAATTGTTTTAAATGAGTCTGACCCGAACGGAAAACATAATTATGTATGATGCATATATATATATATATCAGCTTTTTCTTACATATCCGTTCCTTAAGTGGAGCATATGAACACCACATGTCAGTATTCTTGCGTCCTCCCAGGTCATACTTACATCCCGTAACTCCACCAAATACATTCTATTTTATTTGGCGGCCTTCCGGGACGCCGACGACCAGTTGGCTCAAAGAATAGGCAAATCAAGTTCAGACTTTTTAGAGGCATCCGCAATATGTGGCGGAGCCAGGTCCAGCGTCGCAGCTTCACTTTCTCAGTGATAATTATATATATAATTTAAAAACTAGATGATTAATCCTGATAAAGATTTCTCGGCCACTAGTCATTCAGCTATTAACCATTGGCTGGACTTATATAAAATTATTATTTTTACAATTTACTTGCATCCAAAGATTCCAATAAAAAGCTTCATGTTTTTCCTCATTATTTTGATCTAATATTGTTTTTAAATAAAAAAAAGAAGATCAAATAAACAAAATTTACAGTGAATGTGGCACCGGGAATTAAATACAAAATACTGTAAATTAAGCCTGCATAACGACATATAACAGCATTGTATTCGAATTTAAACTGTCTGGGGACTAATTAATGTATATATTTGCGAATGTATTTAAGCGTATGTTGAGTTTAATCAAATATTATTTGAACAAAAAAAACCAGATTAATAAAAAGTTTACTTAAATCTACGAAAAGAATCATATTTTGTAACATGTATTCTCAAAGAGAACAACTATTGATTTGTATTATATATCAACAGAGATACAAAATAGAACTTTAGACTTAAAGTAGTCTTCCAGGGCATCCAATGTTTGGCTTGCATACAAATTTCAGAACAATGCATTAGACGATCAGTAGTTTTTTATTTAAGTAAGATCTGCATATATTTCTTCATAGGAAAACATAAACATGTTATCCTTATTTAGAATGATTAAATAGATACCCATAGAGAGCTACAAAATACTGCAATTTTTCCACAACTCAAATGAGAATCATTCAAATTTTAACATATAATTAGTAATCGAGCCTGATTCTAAAACTTCAGATCGTAAATTGTTATATTACATGACTTTTTATTATAAAACTTTTATATTTTATTTGAAATTAATTAAATCTTAGGTTTCTTGCGGAGATATAATTAACTCGAGTGGTTAAGGGAACCAGTGCGTTTTTTTTACCTATTAAGTCCTAAACATTATAAGTGTTCCATTTATCGCTAACTTTCACCATTAACCTATCACACTAAATTAATGACCTTCCAGGCATTTTATCTTTCCTTTTCTTGAGCACAGGGGTCCTTAACAATAATAGATCAAACGATACAATATAACACTTTGTTTTCGAATATCCCGCGAATAACAGACATTTTTTCTTATCGAAGTTATTGAATCGAGAAAGACATATTGAATAGGGAATATAATGGATATCTAATAAAGATAAATTACAACATAGTGTCGAATTTAGATCTATATTTATCATCTTGTGTACTATCTTAATTTATAAAACAACACATCATGAATGCGTTCGCGTGAGAAATGATTGATTAAAATTTAAACTTGCTTGGGGTAGATTAAAAAGTTATCTATTTTACTGTAGGCGATCTTTTTTTTACTTTGGCTTAAGAATAGTCACTATTCTATAAGTTTATTAAAATCCCTCAAAATTACATTCGTGATTATGTTTACTATATCCGTTCTGAAAGTGGAACAAATGTATCTCTACAGCTCCTTACAAATGAAGCACAGTTGAACCTCAGTATACGTCCTTATTACTTTCCAGATTTTTTGACAAATACCAGACTTGACGTATACCAAACGATTTTTCGCCATAAAAATTATAATAATTGATTCGTTTTCATGAAAAAAATCTTATTGTTATTATACAAAACTCAATTTTCCGCAGCCAAGCAGGGCGTATTTCAAGTTAAACTTATTTCAAAGCAGACGTATACCTAGGTAACACTATCTATGGATCACCGTATTGTGAAGACTTATTCTAATTTTAAATACGTTTGATAACAGTGATAGTATAAGTCAAAATTTAAAGGAAAACATTTTAAACCAGTATTTTTCTATAAAAATACCATGTAGAATGTTTATTTTTGTATCCAATATATTTGAAATTGATTTTTGTACTGGTTTATATGCTATACGGTTTTTCTATGAGAAAAAATATTTGTTTAAAATCTTCGCCCTTAAATTTTGGCGTAGTAGAATAAATTCACTGTAAAAATAACCCCTCATATTCAAAAAATTCAACAATAAATTGACTACTACATTGAAATACAGAAAATACGTTATTCATACATCGGATCGTAGGACAAATAATGTTTCATTATAAATTACACATTATACAGCAGTAGCACTAGGTGCGTGAATGATGTCCCGGATACAATCAACCGCATACTAAAGAATGACTAGATACGCAGTCTGGAACAGTTTATTAATATGCAGTAGTTACGATCGATAGGAAACAGAGAAACTGATAAAAATGCTAATAACTGCAAACAAATTTGTAAAAAACTTGTTTTTATTAATTCGTCTCTTTTCTGTTTAAGATTGATCGTAAAGATAAACTTAATACGCGTATAATTGAATACATTGTAATTGGTTTGTCTTCTATCACACACTACATTATGCAAGCGTACCGTGGAGTATCGAATGTGAGAGGCTATTCCTTCCCAAGACTTTATTTTGCATACGTTAAAATATTCGTGATTCATATTCTAAGTTAGTCCTGTTAATATCGAGACTTGTTGAGAAGAGATCTCTAGCTTGCCGAAATGTTTTACACTTTTTTAAAAGCTAGAAAATTAAGCTTTACCCGCCAGCATAACACCCGTTATGCTAGCCTATTTCGTGGTGTAACTAACGTGATGTGCTCTTTAAAGTATCTTAGGAACAGCTTTCTAAGACTTTATTTTGCGATCAGTAGATTGTGCGTGATTTCTAGTATAACTAACTAAGTCCTTTTAATATTGAGCCTTGTTGAGAAAAAACCTTCTCGCTTGCCGTAAGATTTCGTGTATTTTTTAAAGGCTGGACTATCATGTTGTTACCTTATGTTGAATCAAATCGGTATGGAATATGGGAACAATCGAAAGCTTTTCGTAAAAGGTTGTCGATCGAAGCCTCCAGAGCGTCTACGTACTTCTCGCGTCGTTATTGAGATTTGCACTTTTCTTTTATTTATTGAACTGTCGAAAGCAGTTTTGTCATATAATAAAATATTATGTATCTGCCCACATTCGAGAATCATTCACGAAATTTTCTTTTTTCCTCCTTTACTTTAATAAAAGCGAAAAGGAAAGAAAGAAAACTTCTTTTATTATCGGGTATCGGATAAAAGAGAGCGAGTTGGTTCATTGTTTCACAAGTCAAATCCAGGGATGATCAAAACTTTTGACCCATTTTCTATAGAAATATTAATAATAAAGTTATTCCATTTCGCTTGAATAATTAAACACTGTCTACCGAAAGTGTTGCGTTTCCCGATTATAATAAAGTGAATTATTTAATAAATATTAAATTAGTTAATCATGTTATTAAAAGATTAATTGTCAGTGGACGAGAATTTAGGTCAAGACACGCGTGTACTTCGGAGCTGGAGATCGCGGGTTTAATTTTCACAGTTGCTGAATTTTTACAAATTTTAAAATTTAGGTCTGGATGTCTAATGAGTCAAGCAATTCTTTGATAACCGACTGTCATGTTAAAAGTCTATCCAGACATGCCCAAATCCATATACTCCATTCCTGGATGTGACATCTTCACACCGTGATGATTCAAATGGCTTAGATAAATAGTTTAATATCTAATCATTGACACTAGGAATTAAAAATCCTACGTTTTGTTAAACTGAGGTATAACACTATAAAAGTAAGTTAACCTAACCTAACCTAACCTATAAATAGTGAGTTGACTCAACTTCAGCGACAACTCGAGTGTGAATATTCTACTATTGATTATTTAAAAAATACTTTCTATCAACATATTATTCGTAACAAAAAATATAAGTTTAATACACGTATAAAATTGTCTCAATAAATACATAATCAAGTGTAGTCCAGGTGTAGAGGTCTTGCAAAGTTGTTCCTGAAATAGTTCTCGGATTATATATCACGTTCATTACGCCAAATGCTCTAATGAATAAGTTGTTTTACTTTGAAAGTAGGTAGAAAAAACAGTATTGTAAATTAACAGTGTTAGATTTCGATTGTAATCATCTTCGTCAAGTGAAATAACAGCAGTAGTTTTGACGACCTGTTAATGATGCAATATTGCAAAGATAAGAATTATTCATACGCCACAATAGTGGAATAAGCTACAAAACTATTATCCTGAAGTAGAGCTTTATCTTATTTACGTCATGAAAAAAAATATTCAGTTAAAATTTTAAATTATTTCAATTGATATATGAGTGAACATTTATAAATTATTAATAGGTCTCTCCAGCAGCATAGAGGTCAGCGTAGACGCCCAAGGATCAGGAGAATACGAGTTCTATTGTGACATCTGTTGGATTTAAAAAATCCCAAAACGCAGGATACAATACCTATTGGGTTGAACAATTGTCTGACAAACAATTCTCGTGAAAAATAATCTATCAACACGTCTTCACATTGACGAGATCCATGTACTCTGCAATCAGAGTGGATGTCTTCATACTGTATCGATCCATGTGCTCCACTCTGAGAACGAAAACCACGAAAAAAAAATCAAGTCAACCCAGCAACGTTGTTTTCTATATATTTGAATGAAGAAATCAGTAAATGTTTATTTCTTTTTTTTTTTAATACATGTACGAGTAAAAGCAATGAATATAATCTTTTAAGCCAGATATATGATTTTATTTAAAATATCGATAAAACGATGTATTAAGCCGACAATAGAAGATTACTTGCAGCTTAATTGTAGAGTCACTATTCCATACATATAACTAACGTCTTTGGATGTCTATTGAAGCCTCATTCGCAATCGGTATTTTTTTTAACAACTTCCGCATTAAAAGTGGAGCATATGGATCTACACAATATGAAAACAAGGATAGACATAATATTTTTCACGGGAATTTATTTTCAGGAATTTTTTCAACCCAATGGGCATACAGTCTTACTTTTTTGGATTTTTTCAAAAATATGATAAATCTGGGAATCGATTTTGTATTCCCGGGATCCAAAGTATGTACGTTAACCTCCCGGCTAGCGGAGAATAATTTTATATAGTGCACATATTTTATATATACAAAAATGTTATATTTCTATAGTATACATGTATAAACAATATTATTTTTCGATGGTAAGTTAGTAACGGTTAACGCAGACCGCCCTTTCTACCAGGGGGCAATTTGAATGTTTCGTGGAAGGCCTTTAGCAAATCATTAATATTTAAATTTGAAAAAACCCTCTGATCGAAAATATATTATTTACGCAGTAACAATTACGAAGAGGAGTTAAATAGCCAGTGATTTTTATATTTGAAGGAGCAATCATTTTTTTCAGAAATTGTTAAACAAAAAATGTTAAATTATGATAAGCGGAGATGAAAACGTATAAATAGTGAGTATATTATAATAAAAAATAGCTTGAATGATACAATTTAAGTTTTCTCTAGATAAAAATGTTATTACAAAAAGACTGTTATTAAATTCATATTTGAATTTTCTGTGCGGATAGTTTTCTAAAGAGATAGCCTCGTTTCATACCACTGACCCTTTGCAAATAATAATTACGGATGTGGAGTATATATTTCCGGCTGCAGGATTTTGCCGTTTTTTGCGGCCGCGGCTGTTGCCCGTGGATATGTACGTTAATGGCAGTGAAAGGGTTAAAAACTAAGCCGGATGATTATTTTAATGTAAATATACCGTAAATAAAAATTTACAGCCCTATTAAAATGTGTAGTTAGGTATCATTTGCGGTGTACAGTGAAATAAAAATAAACGATATATTATTTAGTCAATATATTAATTACATAAGGTGGCACATATCAATTTGCATTATTTTCTTATTCTATTTCTTTTAACTTCAGCACACTTGAATATGTAGTTGAGTTTTGGGTAATTTATATTTACTTCCGGGATATTCCTGCCAAATAAAGAAGGTTGCTTTCCGATGTCAGAGTTCCGGGATACGCCTGATTAAAACCAGCTGTAAGGACGCGGCGGGTGGATGGTGGGAACATTAGGTAGGAAGTAGCACATTTTCAGTGTATATCAATATTTGAAAACCGGGGGGAAAGGCTATTGTGTGCGCATCCGAGCAGAAGTTTGTAGATTCAAATCACACAACTACTGGATTTTTTAAGAATCTTAAGATGTAGAGCTTGATGACCAGAGGATTAAAAGTTTGCTGATACCAAGGACTGCTTGCTAATTCTTGGTTAAAAATCAGTACGGCATTCATAAACGTTATAGTTGCACCGGTGAAAAATTTGTTTTTTTTTCAATAGACATAAACGTTATAGTTGCACCGGTGAACAATTTGGTATTTTTTCAATAGACGGGGACACACATTTGTTGATAAATAGGTATATCATTTTGTTGTCTTGAGAACAAGCTTTTCTCAAAGTGTTGAGATAGTACATGTTTCTAGGCTCAAAGAGATCTTACTGTTGCCAAAGAGAGCATTTTTAGGAAGTTTTAATTTCGTTAATTTATTTTGAAGAAAAGCGCTGTTGAAAGCTATCGTATACTTCAGAAAGCTTATGATAAACATGTTCTATCTTAAGATACTTCTGAACTGTCATTAAATGTGATGGTTATAATGTTAAAGACAGATAACGTCCTAGCTAACCAAAAAAACTAACAATTTTAAATATTATCAGATGAAGATACTTGTCATATGCAAAAACCAAAACAACCTAACCTAATTAATACAATGCTTCAGACGCCTAAAATTAAAACTGGGATCTCAAAAAACAATCAAAGCATATTAAATAATGTTCAGCTGAATCAAGTCCGATCAATTTCATAGAAATATAACGAGTATTAAATGGACATTAAACTAATTTATCTTTGAGTAATTTTTCCTGAAACATTAAAAAATATTAATTTTATATCGTAGCTATTTCTTTTATATAAAAATGTCCTTGGCTTATAAAAATATAAACGAGTTCGATTTTAGTGTTTTACGATAATGTCTCGGAAAATACCATTATGTTTGACAGTGTAAGGAATTTATCGAAAATCTGTTCTTACTCGTTCACTATAGAAAAGAAGGCATGAAACGGTGACTTTCATTTCATCTTACACCCATAAAAATTGTACACCCATCGCTATCAACAGTATCTTAAATTAATCAACATTATTTTTTATCATTTGAGTCCAATGCTAAACTAAAGCGTACCCTAGCCTTTTTTTTCAATTCTACATTCAACACATTCTCACGGATGGATATACACAAAAATTATCGTCATACATTAATTGTTTTCTGACTACCTAAAACTAAGCCCGCACCATAAGATAATACTTACATTTCTCATTAAAGTTATAAAAGAATATAATTGATCGTTTTCGCATCATATTTGCAATAATTAATTAAAATGCATTTCTCGTACTTACACTATTTGTATACTGTGGCGCAACGAACATAAATATACCTATAAAACAAACACAGAAACAACGTCACAAGATCTCACTCGGTGTATGTGCACGTAAAATAAAAATATATAAACCAGTTTGGTGCACCGTAAACAATAATTTTTCTAGACACAATCTATGATAAGCGATAATGTCACCCTATCTGTCTCATGGCCGAGAAGTAAGCGTGTGCGCTTCAGAATAGTATATATCCAAATCTACGGAGACATGTCTTTACATTGTGGACATAATATATTAAATTTCTACAGTAGACATCTTCATGTCATATGGATTAAGTCCATATGTTAAAATTTCAGTGTATAGTACCAAGATTTATTGTCACTAGTTACATGATAGTTACCAATAATTATAGAAGCACCATGTGGTGGGATATGCTGCAAATATGAAGGGTATATGACAGAAAAATACTAATAATTTATTACGCTAGAAACATATTATTGTTAGGTTAGGTTAGATTTTATCGCATGAAATGTCAAAATTATAAAATAATAATCACAAAAAGTAAATAGTTCTTATTCAAGCTGCTCAAATATCAATGAAATATGAAAAAGTGAACTATGATAAGATATTTCACTTTTAAATCTTCGCAAGGTTAGGAAAATTTTCATAACCGCCCTTGTGGATAAACTTTGAATATTTTATCGAAGGTTACTCGAGGCAGTGCCGTATCTTGTTTTTTCTTCGAATTAATGCCCATGTCTAAAATAAAAAAGCTGACGTTTCATAGCATCATAGGCGGCCCGAGAAGCACCTGCTAAAACCGACTAGACAGAGAAGCCCCTAGCTTTCAGAATAAT
Organism: Rhyacophila evoluta; assembly: GCA_022683975.1. Taxonomy (NCBI): domain Eukaryota; kingdom Metazoa; phylum Arthropoda; class Insecta; order Trichoptera; family Rhyacophilidae; genus Rhyacophila; species Rhyacophila evoluta. The sequence goes on from JAGVSQ010000793.1 coordinate 25,739, forward strand.
AATACCGACTCCCCTGCTCCATGTAATTCAACCTTTGGATTTCGTATCATTCTTTAATAAAGTATTTATTTATATATTTTAAAAATTTGCGTATCAAACGATGCCCACACTGTCATTTAAAAAGCTTTACTGTCCACATTAAAAATAGTTAAATAATAACACGGAATTATAATTATAATTTTACAGCTGTTCTAAATGACATTATACCAGTTGACAAAACTGAAGAAAAACAATATTTACTGTATTATTTAGTTTAAATATATTACGTACTATTTAATCTATATAGAGGGATGAAAAGAGTTAAAAAACATATTTAATAACGCATAATAATATGAATTACAGCTATCGACCAAGCCAAAGAATTAGATAGAGTTTTATCAGACACATAGAATTTCAAGTCTTTCATAATAATTAACAAATGTTCATTGCTTATAATAATACTGCTTAAAATCAAGATGTGTTATTACTTAGTAATTGATGTTATATTGTGCATTACACATTCTATTTAATCCATAATATTTTCTAGAATGTACTTACATACCATATTTTTTTAAATTATAGTCGATAGCATCTTACAATTTTTGTTAAGGTTCTTGTACACTGGACGCGATCTGTGGCGGCGAGAAGCTATCGAGATGTATGCGCTATCACTGCTGATTCGCTGCGATTGCTCGTCTGTATGCGGCGGGATGACTTATACAGCTACGTGTAGATTGCTTCCTGTTGCGAAAGATCGCGCTTAGTGTACTAGAGTCTTTAAACGCGACGGTCATGATATTCGCTGGATGTAATGCGCGACTGGTTAAGTTATTATATTTTATTTCACCACACTTAAGTGGCGTCCAAAATGAAGCGGACGATGTACGGGTGCGGTGATTTCGTAGACAAGTCTTGAATCTGACAAATACTGAATCCAAAGTTTAGATAGAGATCTGATGATAAAATAAGTACGAAAAAACGAATACTTATTAATTTTATGTCTTCAAGACTATATTGTGATAATGGTTTTCTGTTATTTTTACTGTTGGTATTTAAAAAATAATAATGGGTGTTATAATCGATGGCGTCCTATTATCGAAGAAAGAAGATAGTTGTCAAATAGAATGTATCGAATAAATAAATTTTTAAATATATTGAATCTTATTTAAGCGATTGTGAATGAATATGAAGTGGTTTCAAAGTTATTTTAAGGACGGAGATATTTTTTAGAATCAATTTTCAAGTGATACTTAAGATTTTAGGGTTTTCTATTTTTGGTTCTTGATCAAACGATCTCGGTTTCGGATTACCGTTCCATTTAACGGATTCCGGAAAACAGAAAAAGATAGTTTCCGAGAAGTTTGTTCGCAGATCCGGAACGGAGGCACTGGCTATTACAGCGTTTTTTTATCTTTACATTAACCATTATGACTCTTGTAGTCGAGATTTTTGTACATACCGGGTGTCCTAACACACACTTTTCCGCTGCGATGTGATTTCGTAGATTACTTAGATTAACAAAACGTTATTATTATCTTTATTCATCTAATACATACCACTATTTTTCGTCGTTAACATCTTTAATAAAACATTAAAAGAGCATGAACAGTAAATTAGTAGGCCAATTTGTGGAAAAAAATATGTAATACCAAAATTACATACTATTAATACTAGAAAAGATCCAACTTATACGCAAAAATCTTTAAAAAATACGTTAGCTTATTTGATTCGTACTATAAAACAGAACATACATGTGTGTGTCTGTCTGTCACAAAAACTACTCCTAAACGGTAAATAGTAAAGATGAATTTTTTTTTATTTATGAATATTATTAATATTAATAAATCAACTGTGTTACTTTTAACTTTAAACATCATCACCGATGATCGATAAGTGACTAAAATTTTTGTATACAGTCAAGTATTGAAATTAATTTGTAATAATGGGACTAATAAAAGGATCTTTGTTAATCTCATACAAATTTTTATGATAAATAAATATGTATATCAATTTTTTTTAATTCGACTAAATATTATGTTTTTTCAATTGACACTATCAACATGCTGGTACTTAAATTGATTAAATTTTAACTCAAAACTGTTTACACTTTTTAATGAATGGTGGTTTCCGTCCTGGGTTTTTCCTTCGACATCTTCAGGCTATCTTTATACGAACGTTATGTAAGTATACTCTGACAAAAATGTAACATATATGGAAACATGTATTGACGAAACTATTTAACATTACTCATACTTATACTTATAATAATATTTTATGAATTTTAACATATCCAACATCTTTAAATTGTGAAAATTCTTATGCATCTACGATATTTAAAATCGCAACCTTTGACACCAGACGACATCGGGATTACTAATCGACTACCGAACATACGATTATTTATCGCAGAAAATAATTATTTTTCATATATAATTATTATAGTTTTCCATAAAAAAAATATTGATTATTGACATCACTGAATATTTATGACATTCAAATTATTAATATTTATATAATAGAAAGATTTAAAAATATTGATATTTGTTTATGAAACACCGTGTAAAATTACGCCGCCTTACATATTAAGGCTTAGGCATGGCTATGTTTGTTTTTTTAAATTACAATTTTCCATAATTTTCCCCCCAGTAATAAAAATAATGGAAACGTTTACAGTGAATCCACTTTTACTATGGAAAGATCTTCTCTTTGTTTTGGAAAATATACTTTTTATGTTGGCAGTTGGTAGATAAGTTATGTCGTAAGATCTTTTAAAACGATTTGGTTGTAGATTTAAGAACTTCTATAAAGCATACAAGTTTGAATTTAATAAAAGTGTATTTTAAAGTATTTTTTTTAATATTCTTAAGTAATCTTCAATTATATTAAACAAAATAATTTAAAAAAAAACCGTCAATTATCTTTAAAAATATTTTTTTTCTTTTGAGCAAAGCAGACATCGGCGTTTGGAATAAAATTGTGAAAAATAATAATTAAAAGTATTTTTAACCCATTCAATAATTAGCATAACAATTTCATAGTTCAGGCCTCTATTTGAGAATATTTGGTATTCTATCAAACATTAGTCTGTTTATATAAATAGGAGTGGCTGCTCTTTGTAAACATCAGTTGACTTGAATATTAAAGAATTGAACGTAGACATTACTATACGTTTATGTACGGTATTCAATGGGAATCGGACTTGAAGATATACATTATTTGTCATAATCAGCTATTGTTAATACACTGATAAGTGAAGGTCTCTCTTAGCTTCCAGCTTTCACCGAAATCAATAAGTACGTTAAGCCAATGATATTTTGGGTGACCAAATATGTGCCAAATTATTAGAAATAAGACACTCCAGTTTAATCGAATATTTTCTCATATAATCTGTATCTAAAAAAATTTACGACACTTTTTTCAAATATTCATTTACTTTCCGCTACAATTTCAGAGGTATTGTTGTTATGGATTCTGTGAAATCTATTTGCCTGTGAGTGAGGTAAATTTGTGTATAAATATTTTACCTCTTAACGCGAATATTGCAGACGTTTTAATTGCAGTGGAACAGAGAGGAAAGGCCGACTATGAAAATTAATATTTCAGGTTATGCTTATGACAGTTATCGATGGAGAAATTCCCTATTACGACGGAAGTTATCTTATTGACTTTAACAGACGGAAATCAAATTAAATTAATTAAATACAATTTAAATAGTACCCCAAGCGAACACTAACAAATTTTCTAATTCATGTTAATGTACTTTATTTGGTATGTACTTTACAATGCTATTTATTTTTATTATTGAAAAAAGAATCTTTCAAAATTTAAAGATATTATTGTATCATGCATTCTGTGAGTGCTGCGGCTGTGAAAGTGGCACCCAAAAAAGGCCCAAAGCAACTGTATTCTAAGCTTTGAGGATAAGTGCCTGCGGCGGATTCTTGGGATACGGTAGTATGAATTCGTTTGAAATGAGAAGGTAAGAGAACGGACCATGCAACCACTTATCACTAACACAGTGAATTTGCGACGCTGGACCTGGGTCGGCTACATATTGCGTATGCCTCAAGAGAGTGTGAACCTGACCTGCCTATTCTTTAAGCCAACCGGTCGGCAGCGTTCTGGACTACTATCAATAGAATGAATGTATTCGGTGAAATCATGCAGGCATGCCCTGGTAGGACGTAAGACTATTTACTGGCGGGCGAAGAAGATTCTTGGAGGCGGCAGCTGGTGTCCATATGCTCCACTTAGAGAGTGGATATGAAATAAGAAAAAAAAAAAGGAGAATTGTATCATTTTTACTGGAGTATGCTTGCTTATATTTTGTTCAATTCATTTAAAAAAGTACTTAAGTTTTGGGTAGCTAGAAAAAATTCAGTGTTCATCTAGGACAGAAAACATACAGTTTAACTGCATTCATAACTCATAACAGCCAAATTCAGATTGACGATAGTTCATGTAGTATTTAGTAATTTTTATGATGCATAAATGAGATTGACTAAAAAGTCGACTTGAAAACTTCTCGTGGCAGAAGCACATGATCGAAAACAGTGAAATTCTGAACTACGACAGTGTATTTCTGGGGTGCGATATTTTGAACATGGAAAAATATTAACAGCAGAGACCATTACCGGATTTATGCATGTCCGCATTGGGATAAAGTGATCAATCTAAATAATTATGATTTATATACAATTTTAACATGGCATTAAACAAATGAAAATATCAGTTTTTGCACTCTCAAAAATCAGTACCTACCACAAATACCTCTATTCTCTAACTAACCGATATTCAATCTATAAAAGAGATTTAAAAATAATTTATACATTTATTAAATTATTTATTGAAACTTTTTATATATTTTGAATTCCGACTATTATTTCAATTACCTAGTTATCTTTGTTGAACGATAATGACACAATTGATACACCTATCGAAATGGCTAACATACATATCACTCATGATAAAAAAACATTGTATACCACACAGAAAATAAATATAAATATATAAATAACTCTATAGTCAATATCATTAAATAAAATTCAGTATCAATGTTTAATGCGAACATTAAAATATATTAGTTAACTTAAGAACATAAAAATACGTGAAATTCGATGACTCAATAATGATTAAGGAGAGTTTTTTCATCCTTTGTAAGGTCGATGCCGTCTAGTATCCGGCAGGCCATTCCAGAATTTTATTATTAGTGTGAAGATATAAATATATCCAGAAAAAATATTTGTTAATGGCTTAAATGCAAAGCCTACTTTTGGTCGAAAATTACTTAAAAATATCATCTTATTGCTCCATGCATGTCCCGTATTAATTTCACAATGTTTTTCACAAATAGATTGAAAAAAGATCCCAAAGTAAATTTGACAACTTCATTTGGATCTAAGACCTACAATACAAAAATATATAATTATGCTATTGTGTACTCAGATCTATTAAAAGTATACGCTTTACGAATAAATCGTTTAAATGCGATTTTTATATGAAGATAACCGCAAAAACAAATATCAAAATAATGTTTTTATACTCTCCTGTACAAATTAAAAAAAAAGGACAAGTTGATATTGTTTACTTGGTTGGTTGTCAGCCAATTTTAAAGCTTCTTAATATTCAGCTACGTATTTCTTGATTTAAAAAATATAGGCAAACTCAGGCTTCGAAAAGTACACATTTACCTCTCGAGCGTACTGAATAATATTTTTATATGTAGTTTATAACAATTTAATATGTTATTATTTCAAAAGCGTATGACTTTCGTGCAATATAGCGTAAAGAGCCGTTAAGGCTGTGTTATTGTAATCTTGAAGTGCTTCAAAGGTGCTTATTTGTAATAAAACTTCGTCTTTGAGAGTTATAATGCGCTATGAAAAATGAGCTGCATGCAACTCATAACGTTTGGCTTTTCATACCATGGAGCTTTCTGATATGGTATAAATTGTAGTTTCATTTGAAAAGCTCGAGGACAATGTAGAATTATTATAATTGAATAGTGCAGCTTATAAAAGAAGTCCATGAGACCGTACAATAAAAGAAGTCTAACAATAGTTTCGTTTTGTTAAGTACGTATTGTTTTAAATTATATTGTCAATACGTTAATAGCTCGTTTCAAAATATGCCATAGCTGTGCTGAAAATCGAGTGTTTTGTTTCCTAATTATTTTCATCCCTGCTTGCTCCCGATGTGGAGCATATCTACACAGTGTGAATATATCCACTCTGAAAGTAGAGTATATGGATCTCCGTAATGTAATATTTTTTGTCAAGATATTAATCTATCCAATGGGCATCCAGTGTACTGCATTTTTAGATTTAAAAAAAATTAAAAACCCAAATAGATGTGCGAATCAATCTCGTATTCCCTGGATTGCTAGGCGCTCACGCTAACTTCTATACTACGAGGGGGGGGGGGGGAGGATAGTGGTAATTAAACTTAAAAATATATAATAAACATATATTATAATATATAAATAAGATAATGGAAAGAAAAAAGGATGTAATATGTACAGACCAAATTTTATAGGAGGCACGAAAACGTATATTTTATGATTTTGAGCCAAAGTCAAAATATTGAATAGACATAACTTTGAAGTGCACGTATATACATTTTGATTAAAGAAAGCACATCCAATGTGAAAAACATTGAGAGTTACGTCCGTTTTCTTCTAAATATATATCGATTGTGGAAAGGAAAGACGTTACCCATATTGAAATAAAAATTACAGGAGGCACAAGAAACGTTCATTTATTGATTTTGAGCCAAAAAAATTAATAGGCACAACCTGCACCTCAGGCATGGTATTTTATTTACTTAATATGATAAAAATCTGATAATTTTAATAAAAAAAAATAGTAAAATTGATCATGTGGAAGTCCCTTTTCCTGGTCGGTAATTTTATAAATCATCCTTTTTAAAACTTAAAAGCTAAATTTAGACACTAATTCGGCATTTTCAGCTTAAATTCTTTTAAAATGACGTGTATTAAGTTGTATTAAGTTTTCTGATTATCGGATAAAAGCCATATTGAAAAATTGAGGTTTACGTTATTTTTCCTTCCCATATAATAGTAAAATTGATCATGTGGAAGTCCCTTTTCCTGGTCGGTAATTTTATAAAT
>JAGVSQ010000794.1:7574-26437 GCA_022683975.1 Rhyacophila evoluta
GACAATAATTATAAATTCAACATTTAGCACGGATAATCCGCAGACTGAATAAGCCTGTTTTGGTCTGACCAATGTAAAGTGCTTTGATTTATTTCCGAGAAAATATTTAATTCCTTCCAGAATTCATGGTTTCTCCATTTTTATTTTTTTAGGTCCCGCGCTATCTAAAAATATTACTAAATTCAAAGTTTCTTATCCGTTGTAGTTGTTAAATGCATGTATATACTTAAAGGTAAACAAAGTGTTTATTGAATTGCCATTGCAAAATGTTTCTATATTTCACATTTTGACAATAATTATAAATTCAACATTTAGCACGGATAATCCGCAGACTGAATAAGCCGCTTTAAAATGATTGAAATAAACCAATATAGAGTCGATACAGTCAAAAGTAATACCATGAATGTGTCGGCATAATTTGATAATGCTATACTACGGTTTTAAAATGTTACGGCAATCAACCTAGAGACTATTTTCATCTCTCTTTACCTACTAATATCCTAAAACGTCTCAAATAAAAACCTCGTCAACATCAAATCGTGACGTTCACATATTTTAGGTAGTGAACCAAAAAAGTGGAGACACGAACAAAAAATAATAAGCCAGGGTCATTTAAAACAATGTTTCTCAAAAAATTTCGTCCGCGACCCCCTTATGCATTTAAAAATGTCGAAGGACCCCTCGAAGAAAAGGCATGTATGTATAGAAATACATCTCAGAGGGGGGTTCGATTTAAATTCAGAAGGAGATAATTTATTTTGTTTAATTGCATTGAGTCACTCATAATTTTAATTAATAGCAAATTTAATCAGTAAAAAATAATAACTTATTTTTGGTACATCTTTGACCCGTCATCAATTTTTCTGCGACCCCCATTTGAGAATCACTGATTTAAGACACCTGCGCCGTGCGTTCGTTGCATTATTTCGCAATAGAGGTGAATCAGAGACTGAAACAGGCGTTTAGATTGTTTTGCACATTTCATTTTCGAGAGACCGTGTAATTGGGTCAATGTTCACAGATAGATACTCTGCGACCGCGATTTACTGCAAAAATACTAGCATCACAAATGAAGCTACGATAAATATGCGAATCGACAAAGGAAAGGCATTTACCAAATCTTGGATACATACTTGATACAGTACTAGAAACAGAACGAAAGTATCTAGATTCGAATCTGCCTAATGGTAAAACTGACAAGACAAGTAAAGATTCTGGAGAGAAAGTCCTGAGAAAAATACATACTTATATCCCAGTGTTAAAACATTTTATGTCATTTAATATAATGTTACTTTAAGTAAATATTGAGTGGTTATTTAGGTGTCCGAGGTCTACACGCACAGAGCAATTGGAAATATAGAAAAAGGAAACAAATTTACATGACAGTATCACAAGTCGAACTGATAAAATACGAAATTACCGGAGTGTTCCTTATATAACCTACTAAAATTACACAATAACTCCCGAGTTAAATTCATCGAGGATGATAAGATTCATAAAAAAATTCAAGCTTTCAATGTGTACTAATTGGGTATGAAAACGGAGATATTGGGAAAAATTGGCTATGATAACGGTTACGAGTACCATGGAATGCAAGAGAGTATAAGAGTCTATATCTTCTTTAGATCGTCTTATAAAATGTCTTTGGATTCGGGTCACGGATTGACGGAGATCTGTAGAAACAGAACGAAAGTATCTAGATTCGAATCTGCCTAATGGTAAAACTGACAAGACAAGTAAAGATTCTGGAGAGAAAGTCCTGAGAAAAATACATACTTATATCCCAGTGTTAAAACATTTTATGTCATTTAATATAATGTTACTTTAAGTAAATATTGAGTGGTTATTTAGGTGTCCGAGGTCTACACGCACAGAGCAATTGGAAATATAGAAAAAGGAAACAAATTTACATGACAGTATCACAAGTCGAACTGATAAAATACGAAATTACCGGAGTGTTCCTTATATAACCTACTAAAATTACACAATAACTCCCGAGTTAAATTCATCGAGGATGATAAGATTCATAAAAAAATTCAAGCTTTCAATGTGTACTAATTGGGTATGAAAACGGAGATATTGGGAAAAATTGGCTATGATAACGGTTACGAGTACCATGGAATGCAAGAGAGTATAAGAGTCTATATCTTCTTTAGATCGTCTTATAAAATGTCTTTGGATTCGGGTCACGGATTGACGGAGATATCCGCACGCTGCGAAGGACCATAATCATAACATTACCTTTACTCGTGCTTTGTACCTTTACTGAAAGGCTGAATTAATGAATTCGGATGTAACTATACACCTGTCGTATAAGTCCACGATTGTTTCCATGTCCGTTACATTAAACAGTTTGCGAATTGCGATTGTCGAGAATGATCACTGAATGGATCGAATCATAATGTTCAGAGTCGGCGGGCGTATTTTTAAAAATCTCGTTCGCGCACCGCGTCTGCCAGTATCGGAAAAATATCGGCGTTCGCGCGCCCATCGACACACATCCAAGACTGAACATGCCTCAGTATTCGTACGTGAATTTAGTGAATACTCCCACCAATCCCAGTACATCGCGGTGGAGTTTAAATTGAGACTAACATAGCTGCCCACTTTCCCCAATAGAAAAACAACAAACAACTAGAGACGAAGCAAGTTGAATTATAAATAAAAACATTAAAGCCGATTGGTACCATTCAACTTATCACAGGGTGCAACATTGAAGCAAATCGCCATCGGTTAAAATTGAAATTGTTTGGATTAAGCGAATATTTTATTTTTATACCTAAAATTTAATACGTGTGCGTAATTAAAACGAGTTCATGTTCTATTATATTTTTCTATATTATTTTAGTCGTGTAAATCCAATCCTTTCATGACACCGCAGAGCATATCCATTACACAAATATTATATTAATCTATTCAACTAGATTCGTAGTCAAAACAATAAAAAATCCAATTTAATTTGGCTAGAGGTCGTCGCCGGAGAAATTTTTGTACCACCAATACAAGATGATTACGAAAAGACAATCAATATGTATCGTGGTATTGGCGGAGAAGGATTTGATGACCTGGATATTCAGGATAATTGAAAAATATTTAGGGGCCGTGCTTTTAACGAATAAAAACTAGTCGAAATATTAGATGAACCTACCACGATTTTACATACAGCGAAAGAGGTACACGTTTCACATCAAATACAATTAATTAAGCTGATAAATTAGAATATTAGTTTATAGAAAAAGATCTATGGTGGAAAGATTTACGAATTAAAAAGATCAAACATGTATAATCCATTCGTCTATATTCTGTATATGAATACTTCACTCGTCACTGTAAATTGCACACAAAGCTACAGCTAATAATGAGTTATATCAGCGAATAATTAGACCAGATTCATGCGGCTCCGAGCAAAGGAAAAGAAAGTGTCGATGAACGCAGAACACAGCGGCATTCCCCGCATACCGCAGAAGGCGAGTTCGCATCACATATGTATGCGTGTGCGTAGGTGCATTGCACATATTCAAACAAAACGTTCAGATCATACGAGCACGGCTATCGGACAAATAAGCAACCGTCGCGCATCTTCGTCACAATATAATATAAGATACATTTAATATTAATAAGTTATTTAAGAAAAACAAATAAAATTTATTAGGAGGCAACCCTTTTTCCTGGTCGCAAATACTTTTTTCAAAATAAATTTCAAACCTAAAAAAAATTAGACAGAAATTCGACCTTTTCAGCTAACATTCTTTTGAAAGAACATGTATTAATTTGCATACTTTGATCATTAAAAACAGCTATTTTGAAAAAAAATTAGGGTTACGTCTTTTTTCCTTTCTACAGTCGATACGTATAACATATGTCTATGGATAAAATAAGGCAATGGTTACAATCGACAGAGTCCTTTGCATTGAACGTTTCGCAAAAAATTTGGACTGCGAAATACAGTCTATTTTCACAATTTGCGATCTACCCACATCTTTATAACATGACGAAAATAAACACAGTTATTTAAAAATTATATAATCAATATGATTTACATTTAAGTCAAAGAATTATAATTAGACACCGATCAAGTTAACTATCAACAGCGAAAAACAACATCATTTGAGTAAAGTACCACTAAACTAGTAGCACTGACAATTGATTATTATTCACATTTACGGAAATGATGGTTTCGGAGCGAAATGTTTTCAATAGCGTCGCAGCCTACTGATGCAAATGCCGATCGCGCACATGCGCTACGAAAGAGACGGAGATAGATGCGAAAGAAACACGACACCGGTTAGAAGACGTAAACTTTTTACGAAGATGGCAGTCGATTCACTTAAAAATACACTCGAATAGACAAACAAATCTTTACTTAGGCATCCGTTAAACTGTGAAAATTGAACGTTAATTAAATAGACGAACTGTCACTTTTTACGCACCGGCATACGTACACAAGCCATCGAAACATTCAAATGCCAAATTCGGAATAGTTAAATATTTCGGAAGATGTTTTAATAACCTACTTTACATATGTACATTTTTGACACGTGAAAGGTTATTAACATTGTATTCTGTTACAGTAAGGGCTTCGGATTTACCGAAATAGGTGCAATAGAAAGAGACAGGGTAAGCACCTCAAGAGGCACAATACCAAATAACGGGTAAAATGTGCGAGTGAGATGTGAATCACGACGAGCGTATTCGTCGCGCCGGTGTGCGAAAGAGCAAGGCTAAGGGAGGCACGCATTATGAACCGGAGATGGACAGATACCGCAGATTCAATTGACTTCGTTTTACAAATCTGGTGTATTCCGTATTTATACATCGCATTTTCAGAAATATGATAAATTCCCACGAATAGCAAATCGCGTTGTGATAAGTCAAGGAACCGCATCTTCCTAACAGTGAGTAATGGCGTCATTATTCATAACAAATAGACGAGTAACATTAGTCTCACCGATAACGTAACGCCTAGCAACCCGTGGATTTCGATTCCTACATCTGTCAGATTTAAAAATAATCAAAACATGCAGGACTGGATGCCCATTGGGCTGAGAAATTGTCTGACAAACATTACTCGTGAAAAACAATCTGTCTTCACATTGCGTAGATTCATATTATTCCACTTTCGGAGTGGATATCTTCACAATGTATTTATTCATATGTTCCGCTTTTGGAGTAAACATGGTATAAAACAATAGTTAAGCTCCCGATATTTTATATCGGGCCAATTAATAAACTGAGGGAAGACATCACTTGGAGAGTTGTATGAATAAAAATTCCAGTTAACTTTTGATACCCAATATGTATGAATATCATTCAAAGTTTGCCATCAATGGAAACCTACACTGAACTCGACGAACACAGCGAATTGATGGGCCGATTGTCAACATAGAGCATTTGCATTTCTTCCCCTTTTCAAGTTGTCTTAGGTAAAATACTATCTATAATAAGCAGGGACGTGACACAACGAACACCTAAATCAACGTAAGTGATAAAATTACGACTAATGAAACCGTATAATTATAATTTAAATTAACTACCGGAGCCCTTCGTGTATAATTCTCAAATAATTATAATGGAAATCTATGAAAATATTAAAAAAAACATTTTCTTCGATTCGAATCGCTCTAGAAATGTTTAGATTACCAGGTAAATGACGCGATTTCTTAACGAATCATCTACTTATATTTGAAAATTTTGCGATAGAACAATCCAATTTAATTTGTGCACATGTTCGAGTAATTCATCAAGGAAATCAAGGGGGAAATGTTGAATTAAACATAGATCAAAAAGTAACCATTCGACAAATACATAGGCGGTGTGGGCGCGAGCTGTCGCAACACTTATTTCTATTTTGTTCCGAGGTACGATGATAACGAAGGATTCTAATAAGCTACGTGCGAAGCAGCACATGCAAGGCCAATCAAATGAAAATCCCGTTTCCCTCATGAGGACAGACCTGCATTCTATTCAATATAGCAATTATCAACACAAACGTATTTGTATTCCAGTCTAAAAATCTGCAGAGACATTTTTAACTCCCGATATGTTTTCCCGACAATTTGAAAATCGCTAGTCAAGAAACTGAAAGCTTGAAACAGTTCTCGTAAACCATCGTCGACCGCGTCTTACAAAATATGTACGAATGTATTTCGGACGAGTACTCTTACCTTCATCGTCGAAACCATTAATATTTCATGAATATTTTGTAAGAAATCGTGTATTTATTTGCACAATAAAAATGTTGTTAACGAACGACACGGCGTGTCGCTGTGTCAGCTGAAGGTAAATCTTGAAACGCCGCAGACAGATGTTGATTGTTTTTATTTTATGTGACATGTTGTACACGAAGCTGCGCGGATCAAATTAACGCGTTGGTGCATTGTACAACATATAACTTATTACAAATAATTGCGCCGCGTATAAAAGGCGCTATAAGTCGATTCACTATCTTCATTCGAGCGTAATTTCTCGTCATCGTCGCGCAACATTGTTTCGATACAAAAATATTCGAAACATTTCGATCGCAGAGAGAGCGCGACGTTCGCGGGCGGGACAGAGCGAGCGGGACGGCGGCGCGGCGTTGCCGGATCGGCGGTCGCGCGCGGGAACGGACGATTAGCGGGCGGCTCGCGACTCGCGGATGACGGCTCCCGTCAAAGATAACCAACCAACTTGTCGCCGCGAGAGATATACTTCGCGACTGATCCGAACTAATTAATATACCCGCGTCATTCTCATCTCTTCCCAAATATTGTCTTCCTCTATTCTGATTATGATTGTTAGGGCGACGAAACTATCATCTGATATTTCACAAAAGCACCAAAAAAGATAATAGCCACGCTTGGGTTTCACTAATCTTTTCTTTCAACCAAAAATATTGGAATTTCATCCATCCCAATTCTAGCGTTAAACGCTCAATAGAAAAAGAATTGTAAAGTAAAAATAAGCGACGGGAAGATTTGACGACAGCGTACCCGTTACACTGTGATCCGTGAATCTTAACCATAATTAAATTATTAGGTCGAGTACATTTCATTCATTAGTAAGGCCCATGCGAAGGCTTAATACCCGTTATAACAAAACTAGCGGGACCACCACTTTTTGTTTCGTTATACTGAATATGTGAAAGATATCATTGCGTTTATTGTATGAACGTTTGTACAGGGCAACTAAAAATATAGGTTATACTGGAAATTTATTTACTTGGGTATTCGTTATAAAAAAGGTATTTGACCTGTATATTTTATGCGATAATATGAATTAAGCACGGCGCATGGCCTAAATAAAGTGCACGTTGCAAGTTGCAATACGCGAGAATTCAACCTACAGATTAGTTAATTATTTATTTCATCGGTATGTCTTTTTTTGTAAAGCATTTAAAGGTCGACAGGTAAATACTAGAAACGTAAACAAAAAACTGCATGTAAAATGTAATCGTTCTTTATATTATCAAGGTTACTCAGTGTCAAAAATATTTTTTAACGCATTGTTAACGTTAATCAACTTACACTACGCGCATACTGCGGACGTTCAGTCATTCAGCGTTTCGAACAAGCTCTCTGTGGTGTATGGATTTCATCAAAACTACGCACAGAGCAGGCAGTCAGACTGTGACAGTCAGTCACGAGTGGAATCGATTTGAACCGGTCAACTGTCACTTGAACGACGAACTTCAGACCTTTCTGTGCCTGCGCGTAGAGTAGGTTTGATAATATTCTTGTCAGAGTTATTTAAAAATAATATTCAAGCTTATTAATAGTAACACGAACTCGACAGGTGTACTGGACATGGGGTGGAATGGGAACAAAAGACTAGAGAATTTCACCATAGATAACCTTCGTTAAAAGGCGTAACTTTGCAATTTAACATGGAATGTGATATCTAGTTCACAATATGCAACTTACAATTAATTCACAAAACTGAATGAATATATGTTATTACAAACAGGGTATTTGAGACGTTATCGAATGTAACATTGGCAAAGGACCTCGCTTTGCTTCTCGCATATATTATTTGCAGTGAAAATAACCACCGACAAGGCCTTCTCGTTAGACACGATAAAACATTTTGACGAAAAAAATACACCGCCAGCTATATTATAAACTTAAATTTATAGATATTTAGGAAAATCTTGTATCTTAAGTAATTGTGTGCTTTCATAACGATAATTCAGCGTATTTATGAACCAAGAAGAAGGAATCATTCACAGAGTTGGAAAAAACGATACACGGTTCGCGTTTCCGTCAAATACAATATCGAAGGAGCGCTGAAATAAATCAAGGAAGAATTTGACAGGACATTCATTCGTCATCGCGTTGACGATTATTGCATTAAATTCATATAAATAACAATTGTATCATACTGTGCCGTGATTGCATCAATCCGCGACGCCCACGGAACGACGAGCGGCTAACAAGAACGAACATGAATAATAATTCACACGATTACATTACTTACGTTCGAATAATGTGTAAGAGCGCGGATTTAAAAGTCAGCCAAAGCCAGCGCAGTCGGTAGAATTGACCACCGAGTAGGCACTTTTTGTGGTCGTTGACTCTTCATCGAGTTCAGATAGTCCGCCGTTCTTCGCTTACTGTTATTGTAAAGCGAAACCGCTCGCAACAGTCTCGACAGAGACCGACTAACTGTACACTTTTACGGAAAAGTACATTGGCCCTCCGGTTGGGACGGATACACCGGGAACGTAGATGGCTCAATGTAGAACGACGAGGCCCTCGTTTTTAAGATTTTCAGCGCTTAACTATTCATATTACAGGAGCATTTTGAATAAAGATTTTTTAAAAGCTTTTAATTATTACAGCGTCGAAATTTGTGCGCAAATTAATGAAGCATTTGCTAAGTAATTATTATAAAGAGCGTTTTACTTTTAGAATCTCGTTTAACACCATTCGTATAACACAGCGTTCTGTGGAGCCTTACATCCGCGTTATACGAGGGTGAACTGTAAATTAATTTTTTTAATAAGCATTCGCAAGTAAAGTAAGTAAGTACAATCACATAAGATCTTCAGGCTATAATTCAATGGCAGTATTGATTATAATTTTATAAAATGCATCGCCTAGATCAGGCGCAGTGTCACGTGAAAGATTCGAAGGCGAAGCGGACATCGCAGATGAACAATTCGTCGTCTACAAGAATGTCAAGGTTATCGGCACTCGAGCGCTTCGGTCTCTCTAAGGACTCGATATATACCGACAGCTAGTCTTCCAGATAGAGTTAGTCCAAAGAAAACTCGGAAAATCATTAAAGACGAGCATTAACGGCATACGGCAACAAAAGATAGATGATGAAAACTATAGTAAGTAGTAAGGATGGACAAAATTTCGAAGGAGCGCTATTATTGGAATTGAAGATAATTTACATTTATTTATACAAGCATATACTCATTTTTATTTAAACGTGAAATGTCAAGTAAATAGTGACATCAAATGGCTCAATTACCAGACACACAACGATTTTTTTACACAAAAAAAACAAAGAAAATCGTGTCAAAAATAATATTTATTTAAATAATTAACCCAGTTACATTTATAAACGTTGAATAATCGCATTAAACTACAAAGCTATCGATTAATGAGTTTCATTTAGATCTATTCCAGTATTCATTATATATCATTCATGATTTTCATCATATAGTGACAATTGAAACAGAAATTGATACATTTGTAGAATATCATATAATTATTCAACCGCTTATCGCTACGTTAATACTCTAAAATAATTAACATAGAACAAATAGATCGTTTACATTATAATAAACTACGTTTAAGTACGTAGTTCCAATGCTTATTTGAAAAATTCAAGTTCAATGTCAGCGAAAATTTGCGAGAGCATGTTAATTGAATCAATATTTTGACTGCTGTGAGTGAAAGGTGTAGCAGAGTGCGAGTGCAGTGTTGTCGGCTGCAGCCGCTGCAAGTCAAGATCGCGCCCACGCAGGTGCGCGCCGCGTCTTTTGCTCACCTGTCGGGCCAAACGCGTTCACACGGCCGCCGACAGAGTTAAGGCGATAGGCGACCGGCTTGGTACACTGCCTTGCCGCAAATGAGAAGAGACAGATAAAGTAAAAGGCGATTTCAACTTCGAATCGAGACAAATATAATTACTTAAAACTCAATTACATTGGATGAAAGCTATCTCTGTCGACGACAGTACAACTTTGGTAAGTTCCGTAAATGTTAATAAAACATATAAGACACCGGTGGCTATTATAATGGTGGAGAGGGTATCTTCTGTACCTGCGGGTGTAGTGGTACTATCCATGGCTTTATCCAACTGCTTTCTTATTTTAGTTTAAAACTGAGGAGGAATATGAATTTGACGACGCATTTTTTTTGCGTGGTCTCATTGATAACACTGATTAATGTCTGTAAGTCCACGTTGTTTTTCAATCTTAAATGCTGGACTATCCTGCCAGTAGTCATGACAATGCGGAGAGCAATGGTGATGTTTAACGAGATTGCCTCGAATATCGATCTTCCACCTAGGTGAGAGTGAGTTTAGATGGATGCTGTTATATATATTATTAGAATAGGGTACGTCTATCTTACTTGGTAGACACCCTCTTCTTCCTTCTGAATATATATATGTATTTTAAATATTTTTTTTATAATATTTTAAACTTATAATTAGTAATGTTACAACATGTATAAAATAAATATATACCACCAATAATGAATGGATCAAGGATAATATATATTTTAGTAAGAATCAATAAAATTGCTAGAAATGTGACTAATTAATTTATTATTATATGTAATGTATCCGAAGTGCTTAAATAATCAACGTTAAGTTAAAAAAAAACAAGTCGCCGATAAGAAAGTAAATGATTTACCGTGAAGCGGAGCCAGATGTCAGGGTGAGCGAGCATCGAAGGGGAGGGGGCGGGGTCGGGACTCCGTGACGTCACACCGCAGCCGGAGCGTTACGTCACTGTGACGTCAGAGCGTCGCGCGCACCGCCGCCGGCCGGCGAAGAGCAAGGACGCGCGGGGAGGAGGAAAATGGAAAAGCCGAACGTCGACCACCGCGATGCCCACGCGATCGCGTACACCGCGGCGGCGCGCGGGTTAACTTGGCAAACCCGCCAGCTGAACGGTTCGGAACGGGACACGCTTTGCAGATTGGAAAACGGACGGGAGGATTTCAAATGCCGCGTCGAGTAAAGGGGATTTTGAATACGGTTTGTTCCATCCTTTAGAAGATTTTTCACTTTTAACGTATTATATTTATCTTATATTTTATCAAATAATATAATAGGCAGTGATAAGTAACACATATTTCGCTTTAGAAGCGTACTTTTCAATCACTTAAAAATTACAATATTAAAATAAAATATACAATAATAATAAAAGATAAGCGCTTAGCGATCCGGGGAGTGCGGGTTCGATTCTCCATCTGTCAAAATGAAGGGTGCCCTTTAGGTTGGAGTAATTGTCTGACAAACAATTCTCGTGAAAAATAATCTGACTATACATCTTCCCATTGCGACTGTCGGAGAGGGTATGTTCACACTGTGTAGATTCCGTATGCTCCATGTTGGGACCGAACAAGGTTATATAAAAAAATATATATATCAATAAGATATCCTGCGCACAGTGGCACTTGGAAGACGAATTCCAAAATACAGATCATTAGTTACTGTTCATCAAAATAAATCATTTAAACCATGAAATGACATTTCTACTCATCGCCTGGTCGCACAATTTACTGTTGAAATTATATAATCGTGAAATATATATTACAAAGAAAGACGAGACTGTGAAAAATGTCAACTGCGGCGGCGTTGCACTAAAAAGGCATGAGGCCAGAGGAAGAAAAAAACAAATCAAATCGTATCAAAGTATGTATAGCTAATCGCCTTCTTTTTGCTAGCCCTTGGTCCTCTTAAGAGAAAACTATTTGCAAGTAAACAAAAGTTACTGGGTAGCTGAGCGCTTCACGATGCGTAAAAACGAATTTGAAAATAAACGCGAACTACTTTTCATCTGCATTGTCAGTGACAAAAAGATCTGCCACACAAAACGGTATTTTAAAAATATTTAATTATAAATTTTATTTCGTACGAAATCGTTGGACAACCAATCAATAGGTAGACCGATAAAGTGTGTAGTGATTATTTATCTCGGCCCGTATCAGAATAACTGACCGGGATTATAATACCGGTATGAAATAATACCCTACGATAGTATGCCGAAAGCTGATTCCGCAAACCCGATTATTATCGTTAACTCCCGTGATGGCTAAATAGCCACCGAGACTAAATGCGTATAATAGACGGACGATTCGAGGGCCGCCCCTACCCCACGGGACCAAGGCCAGCGATAGCGAACCGTCGGCACGCGGTTTTCTCGCCGGCGCTTGAACGGGAAGCGGGAGCGCGATACGACAACCTCATTTCTCACTCTTCCCGCTCGATTTTGAGACAGTTATTGCGGTAGAAACGGACAAATCAAGAATTAGTTCAATTAGTCGAAATACATTCCACTCGCATTACAACGTCATCGATTACATTACGATTTATTTCAAAAGTATGCTGTTCACCTATGCGTGCATCGCAGGAGCATATTTGTCGTTGTACTTTCAAGCAAACAATATATTTGATGACAAACTAAATTAAAACACAAGAGACCGATTACTCGATGGGTATGTAATTTGAGATCAGTGCGCCGGGTTGCGTAGATATGATATACAAATAAAATAATGAAATTGCCCAAGTTTACTCCCGCAATGCAGGTTTTCCTCTACGCGCTACGTAACGCCTTTTGATGCTACGCCGGATACCAACGATCTTTCTTAATATTATATCAAACAAGCAACATATCTCTCTATGCAAATTATTTTCCGTATTCATCGTATACTATTGATTCAATTTTATGAAATAAAACAATATAGTAAATAGCAGACAAAATATTGTATTATCATCTTGCTCTACGGCAAATAACGAAACATCACAAGCCCTGGGATTCATATTTTATTGTATTATATTAATTTAATTTACAAATTTCTATAATATTCACTGAAAATGAGAAGAGAAGACATGACACGACTTGTTTAAATTAATATTACGCAATTATTCAAGAATATTTGATACATGACAAAACGCAATCGAATTTATGCAAATATGAATGATCACAGTCAATCATGCATTAATGATTTAATTTTCCTGAGATACAGAACCGTTTCGTTACTGAAATATGTGCACGTAAGATTATAATACAAAAACCAAATTAAATTGCTATAGTAGAGCACGTTATAAGATGTACGTTGTCGCAACAGGCTCCAGGAGACTAGATAAATAATTTTACAAGATTTTTTATAAGAGTGTAACCGAGATACAGTCAGTTTCATATCGACTGTGGAAAGGAAGAAGGGCGTAATCCTCATTTTTTTGGACCATGTTCGCTCCCAAAGTGGAGCATATTGATCTACACAGTATGAAGATATCCATTCCGTAAGTGGAGTATATGAATATCCGTAATATGAAGACGTCTTGACAGATTATTTTTCACGAAAACTGTTTGTCAGACAATTATTCAACACAATGGGCGGGCATCCAGTCCTGCGTTTTTGGATTTTTTGAAAATCCGTAGATGGGGAATCGAACCCGCATTCCCCGGATTGGTATGCGTGCACGCTACCAACTACGCTATCGAGAAGATTTAAAATAATTTGAATGTATACAACGCTAACACGTTCCACCAATAGGATGTAAGCTGAAAATGCCGAATTAGTATTTAAATTTAGGTTTAAGGTATGGAAAAAAGATGGCCAGTGAAATTTGCGACCTGGAAAAAGGACTTCTACCTAATCAATTTTACTGATTTTTCTTAAATTATTTATTAAATTAATATCAGATTGGGTGAATAAATACCAGCTTTAGTCTTCAGGCCCTTCAAGGTTGTTTCTATTTAATGTTTTTTGTGCCCTCTGTAAAATTTGTTCTATGTGGCTTACGTCCTTTTTTCTTTCACAGTCGTTATTCTTACCTATCCAAAAAAAAAAAATAGCGAATGGCTAATGCAAAATAATTTTTGAATGCAATACATTAAACCTTTCAAACTGTATTCTAGGACACACATTCCAAATGGAAACATGTGCTATAAATGTAATAATTATATACATCTCTCCGCTAACATGATATTCAGAATGAATACACCGTTAAATGAAAAATACGATAAATATTACTATGACGGCCGTTGCGGTTAAAATGAAAATTTACAAATGAATGAATGAAACGTGAAAAGTCAATATCCGCCGGCCAATAGCAGTGTAGCCCAAATTAATGAATTCATCACGTCACAGGTAAAAAAATAATACTGACTAGAAAGTGAAGCTATGCAAAATAAAATATTCTAACATTATGAGTTAGTTCTCCGACATGGCAGTACGTTGTGAAATTGCTTAGGGCAAATGACGTGCAAATAGCACTTTATACTCGTACTTTACACTGACTATGTTGCATGAAAGGCGTAATTACAAACTGTTGGATAGAAATCATTGTCTCATCGCCTGAGTCAATAAATACTTCATCCACAGATATCTCAAGCCACGCATGCAAAATCTTGAAGATCTTTACGAGAAATGACATTTTTTATTTGAATAATTGAGACAGAGGGACTAGTCTCCATGAGTTTTCAATGACATTTAGTATTGTAATAATGATCAAGGATTCATACAACTAACTCACTATCTATGATATTCACCCTAAGACAATTTGGTGATGTTCGTTTGTTTTGATAAGAGTAGAATTGAGGAAATAGCGCCAAAGGCACGCCCGACAATATAATCGAGTACACCATACTGCGGTTTCTCAGAACTCGTCAGGAAAATATTATATGTATATATAATACATGTATCGCACTAATATTATCACTAATCGTACGTTTGTAAGATAACTTCGCGGCGTCGTACCGCGAGCGTGATAATCTCCTCACATAAATTTATTAGCCAAATAAGTCCATTTTTTCATTATATATTTTAAAATTTCATCAGACCTGTTACCACGCACTCAGCCTAAGTCTTGGGTAATTTATGTTTGCTCTCGGTACATTCCCCTCAAATAAATTAGAACGATTATCAATATCAGAGCTCCGGGATAGGCCTGATTAACACCAGGTGTAAGGACGGGGCGGATGGATGGAAGTTTAGTAGTGAGGCTTATACGAGTACAGTACTTTTACATTTACATATTGATCAACAACGGCTAATAATTTCCTTGTATGTATCAAAAAAACTCAATAACGCGGATGAAACGGTTTAAATCAATCATATAACACGAATTAAATGCCGCAAAATATTTATAAACACGGATTAGATATAAACGGTGTTCGAAAGTTGATAATAGGAATGCAAGTTTATGCAAAAAGAAATTCGTCGTAAATTCCCAGCAGTTAACGCGAAAGCGGCGGCAACCTTACACTGTGTCAACGCGTTTTTTCATGTTTCCTTTTGGAGATGACGGATTATGTATGGCAGCATTGCAATACAACGTGGTGGAGAGGACGTGGCATAAGCGGTCATAAATAGCGTGCCATCCCAAAATAGCGCCCGCTGCACTCGTTATTATGCAGTGCATATTCTAATTATAGGTTTACTATGTAAGCCATCGGATTGATTAAAAATTGAAATGCTAGGTATGCGTTCAGTTTTTACCGATTCCCTTAAGAAAGAATACGTTATCCGTACGTTGGCAAACAAAATGCAGACTTTTACGACATCTCATTATCTGCTGAGTAAACGCCTGGACGGTAAGGGCTCCTCGAAAGACAAGTGCGGCCACGGGAAAACTGGGTGCGTCGGATAAATCAGAGGCATATATGAGGTTTTCTTAAATATTAATGCTAGAAATTGGAGGTATTTAAGTCATTCTTCTTTTAATATCACAATCACTGACGAAAAGTGTGCCTTATATTTTTACGACATGCTAAGATTTTTTTTTAATACCATGTTGGCTCCTGAAGTGTAGCATATGGATCTACACAGACTGAAGAATCCACTCCGCAATGTGAAGACGTTTTGACAGATTATTTTTCACGAGAATTGTTTGTCAGACAATTCCTCAACCCAATGGGCATCCGTATTTTTTGATTCATAAAATCTAACAGATAGTGAATCGAACTCGCATTCTCCGGATTGCTAGGCGCGCAAAGCTAGCAACTACGCTACCGGGGAGACATAATGTTGTACTGATAGATAAAAAAGGTTTAATTGATATCACTCGTAGCTTCCGAAAAATGTCATAAAATATTTACTTCATTGACGAAGTTGAAAGGTGATCAAAACGAGATATAAAATTAATTTAAAGTTGAATTGAAAAGAGATTGAATGATTCATGAAATAATACAATACGATTCGTCGAATGGGAGCGGTCAGATAGAATACAGCGTAACCTTGAACATAAATAGGTAAATAAATACAAGGTACCATAAGACTCGTTTGAATTTAAAAAAAAAATTCTACCTACATTTTCGGCCGGCGACAGGTTTTCGCTCTACCCGGAAGTTGGCGATTCTATTATAATATTATTCTCTACGTTATGATGTAAATTGTAAATACACACATGAACGTGATTGATAGCAGTCCATATATTAGACTCAAGCATTGAAAAGTATACATTAATAATACCATACATTCATTATAAACTCAAGTAAGTATTTCGGGTGTTAGTAAAGAGGGAATCGAACCTTCATTCTCCGAGATGCGAGACCCGCAAGCTATACGCTATATAAAATTACAGACGACGTATTATTCCACCCGATTTAAATAAATCTGAAAAAAATGCGGAAGTATTTTCGCCGCAAAACATAAGTCGCTCGAGCAGCGCGAGTCGACCGTATTTAATGATAATTTCCATTTTTACTTATCGTATTTGAGCATAGAAATTATTTACAAATCTTGTAGCTGGACGTTGATGAATTATATACGATATTTTATGTACATAAAGAAAGTTATTTTTGCGTTACTGATGTATGGACTAATAATTGTTTTTGGAGGACGCCTTTATTACTGATAGCATTCTGAACGTACCGAGTCATATTGCGACGCAACGAATGCGATATGTATAATGAAATTCAACCGGAAAGTGATATGACAATAAATCAATCGCAGAATTATTATAAACAGAGAGAGAAATTCTCTAGACAAATGACCACCGACATACTGCTGGCTGTCTATCTGTCACACGCATTCTACGGCGAGGGCAACTCCAAACTGGTTTGCAGAGGCAAGCTAGCACTACGCGGGCCGTCTTACGCTACGTGGGGATAAGAACAGATAAGAAGGTCAACGCCGTCATTTTTGAAACAGGTAACGTTCGCCTAGTTAAATCTAAGTTCTTCATTATTAGACTATTGACATATGACGTCAATAAAATAATTATGAACAATCACCAGGTCCTTTACTGGACGTGGACGCTCTGGTGATAAAATATTCATTTAAATCATACCAACCAAACTCCGTGGTTTGACAATACCGTGGGGGTTTTTCTTTATCTGTAAAAACTAACAATGCAAATGGAAACGGATTAAAAAAATTTGCGAACGCAACTTTCTAATTGAACAACATTTTTGGTTTAAATATACAAACAAATACCGTTATAGCAATTACCGAAATAACGAAATTTCCAGTATAACATAACGTAAACCGGAAAAAATGATATTACTATTTTATATTCTTCAATAAAGAGAAAAAACGATTGGTCTTACGGGTTTCGTTATAACGGGATTTGACTGAAAATACAATTACGGAGTGTATACTACTGAAAATGAAAATCTGGACGACGATATTGATAAAAATATAAATAAATAAAAAAATGTTTAAATGAAAAGTTTTTCCACTTAACTGAAATACAATATAATATTACGTAAATGAATTCACTATTGTAACAAAAACATCGTGCAATTCGAATTTTGAACGTGCGCAACTGCGTCAACCTCTCAGAATTTCTAGTATCTGGCGATAAATTTATTCCCACGGATTTGCGCGATATGTGTTATGTAATGCGACAACGCAGTGTTGAGTATCAGTTACCTGGTAGATAAATCCTCGTTGTGTCGTTCGCAATGCGCGATAAATTTCGGCGAATCCGTGAGAACTTGAGAGGAAAAGTTAGCGAGCGGATGACAAACACGCGAACCAACGGGAAGAAAGCGGATTTGAAAGGACGTCTTTATTAGGCTATCGACTAAATAAAAAAATCTTTACGCAGGGTAAAAAAAAAACAGTAACTCAAAAACGCCGAGTGCAGTGCAGCAGAGGCAAGTTCGTGGTTTATTAGGTACTATTTGTCTGAGATAAGATGTCACTCTTGTAGTACTTGTAGTTAAACTACTAAACTAAACGCAATGATGCGAATGTTAATTCCACCAAAATTTACTTTTTATGAATTTCTCACAATTTATCGTTAGTTACTGCATAACTGATTACCTTACAATAGGAATGGCATGCCCTCAGCCATAACCTCTAAAACTATATTAATGATTAAAAATAAAATTAAAGCATCTTTGTAAATAAAGAAGTCTTTACTGCCTTACAATATCAATTGATACAGTCATGTAATACAGTTTTACTCATATATCGATTCTAGATGGATAGAAATTGTATACTTTTATAATCATACAGCAAAACCTCGATATAATGGCTGGAAGAATTTGTTGCAGACAACATAGACAACGTAGAACAATAAAAAATAATACTGGTGAATAAACAGCACAAGAGAATGATTTACGTTCGTTAGAAGTAGACGAAGGTGACCCTGGGTATCACATCATGACTGAAAATGAAAAAGCAGAATCGATTCTAGATGGATAGAAATTGTATACTTTTATAATCATACAGCAAAACCTC
>JAGVSQ010000795.1:0-10764 GCA_022683975.1 Rhyacophila evoluta
ATACATTTATTGAAGATTGAATTTATGTTAGTCTCTTTTATTACGGTCGTTGACTTTTTGATATAATTATATTCTTGGGAGTTATAAAAACATTACAATGACGAAAGTTCTAAACAAGTACTAAAAAATGAATGATAATGAAGTTAAAATTTTAAGCACGGCATTATTTATACCAATTATATTCGAACAACTCTCTTATTCAGTTCTAAAAATATATAACTAGTAATTTTTTTTCTTTGGAGCTTAAGTTTTCTTTTATTAGAAACATGTTGTTTTATGAAAATTAATAACATTACTAAGCAATTATTAGGGACTGTAATTTAAAAAATACGAAAATCACTCTGGGTGATGTATCAAGAGGTTGCCGAAATAGGACGATATCGATTATCTTGTTGAATAAATTTTATTAAAAAAACGAAAAATAATATTTGGCTGGCCTTTTTTTACGAATTTTATTTAGAATATTTGCTTTAAATTTGGTGAGCCAAGTCTCTGAAACCAATTGTTCCTGATTATAATCTAGTGTTTCCGCAATGGCGTGTTTGGTAGTGTGTGCGCCTACCAATTCGTGGAATGCCGTTTCGATTCTCCACCCGTGAAATTTTTAAAATTTAAAAAAGGCAGAGCTAGATGCGCAATTTTCTGACAAATAATCTATCAAAACGTGTCTTACATTTTGGAGATCTGTATACTCCACCTTCGAAATGGATATCTTCACTTTGTACTATCCATATGCTACATTTTGAAAGCAAACATAATGCAAAAAAATCCTTTAAGTAACTGAGTTCATAAGTGTAAAATGATTTTCCTTTATATGCTATCAATTCTGTAAAAGAAATAAAGCAGTTGAATAGTTATTGTTGTAAAATGAATTTAAAAATTATATGATTTTGATGAATTTATTACATTTTGTATTTTAAAATGTTCCACATTAGATTACATTAATGTCTTACAAGCCGTTATAAATCCATGGAATCTTGTCAGTTGTAGCTAAATAAATTTAAAAACATGCCATAAACTTTGTGAATTAAAAGCTTTAGAGACGTCCCTTGTTTTTTAACCCGACGTATAATTCAAGTGGCATAAAGGTTGTAGTGAAAACGTTTGTAATAATGCCGAACCGCACATTTGCAGGTGAAAAATTCCATTAAAAGCGGTCAGAAATTTTAATTCACGTGGAATTTTTGTCACCACATAAAAATAACGCGTGAAACAACGCGCAAACACCTCGTTATTATTTGATTTTTTTATGAAAATTAAAACAATTTTATTTTTAAAATTCCGTGTAAATAATGGCATTGTTTTTGTGGATCTTTTCCGAAAGCGTCTAACTCAGTCCAAAAGTTTACAGTAATAAAATTAAGCACGGCACGCTCATTTTCCGGGAAACAGTCGACGGCTGGACGATTCTGATTTTACTTCCCGGAAAATGGATTCGAATGCAGTTTCAAAATTATGCAACGGCTTAAATATTTTTGCATAATTTACGGAACAAGTTGGTGCACGTGTCTGTGAATTGTTCGGCCCGTGGGTTACGACTTCAAATACCGTAACAGTACAACAATTCGGAACGTGTGTGTTTAAGCGCTTGAATAAGGACACACGAAAATGAATGTCTGGAATAGATTTAAACTCATATTATTTTTAAATAATTTTATTATCCCACTATTAAAAATTGATTTAAATACTTAAGATGCTGCATAAAATATTTTTAATCTCTTTTTAATCAGTGATGATATAAAACTTAAAAGTAAGACAGTTGACCTGGAAATGATATTTGAAAATTTTGTTTCTACTTTGGGAGGAATTCATATCGATTGTGGAAAGGAAAAAGGACTTAAAACTAAATTTTTCAAAGAAGCTTTTATTTAGTAACCACAATGTATAAAATTAAACATTTTATGAAAAGGACATAGCGTGGCGTCTATGGCGTCTAAATTTAGCATTTAGATTTGAAAAAAAGATAGCTTGCCAGGTTTGCAAACAGGAAAAAAGGCTTTCACCTAATCAATTTTCATAGTATTTCTTAAATGACTAATTAAATTATTTTCATATTGAATAAAAAAACACTAATCTTAGTCTTGATGCACTTCAAGGTTGCATCTATGTAAAGTTTTCCTTTTGGCCTAAAGTCTTAAAAAAAACCGTTTTTTGGGCCTGCTGTAAATTTATTATATGTGGGTTACGTCCTTTTCTTTCCCACTATCGATATGACAAACAAACTTATATATATTCTATTTTATGGTATAGGTATTATATTTTGGTTTTTACTTCAAAGCGAAAAAAAATATATTATTTGAAAATGATAGTATCAATTATTTGATATTTGAATTCCTTTTCATTGGTTTTTAGGAGCAAAAAAATCAAAAGTTTTTTTTCATAATGTCTTGAAGTTTGATTATCTGTATATAGATTACTCAAAACTTGCATGCAAGTTTACTCGCACCTACTAAAATCGTCTAGTCCCATACAGCTGTATAGTTAACTTACATGGAAACTAGCGAGTTCCTTTTGCTTGTTAATTATAGCAACCAGCTTGACTCAGTGCAGTGTGCAATTTACAGTATGGGCAAGACAGAGGTAAACCGTTCAAACAAAATTCAATCAAGATAGTATACAGTAAACAATCACGATACTGACGAAGACGCAAATATTGTATATCGAACTTTGAGTACTAATGCTTAAGTCAAATATTGAAAGCGAGGTGGCTTGACTTCCTGAATGAGTCAGAGATAAAAAAAAATGAACCAGAAGTCCCTTATAACGTTAAACGTTATACCAACGTGCACATTTTTAAATTTTATTCAACTAAAATTCTATTTACCTTTTTTCCCAAACGGTAAATTTCAGGCGTCCTGAAAGATACTATACAAATGACATATCCCGCTATTACTTAAAAGTATACAAAATAACTAGAAGGTAACTTAAGATCCTAGAGATACCATTTGGTTACCTAATCTTCTACGAAGAAAGTGTATATATACAATAATAAAACTAATTTGACACTCTCAAAACCATACGTCTTAAATTAAACGAGGATGATAGCAGAAAGCAAACTCACAAACTTATATTTCACCTAGTATGAAATTGGCTTTTTGCAAGTCGTTGGTAAGTTTTGTAGGCTTGCAAAAAAATGAGCAAGATAAAGATTTTTTATAAACGATTCTGTCTGTGTAGTTTATCTTGATATTTTTTACAGTGCGTTTTAAAGTAGTAAATAAGATTGGAGTCTTGTCGTCAATATAAAAGTTCTAACTATGTAAATCTAAAGTTGGTATTAGTTGTGTTATTTACAAAGTTGCTTTTATATGACACACTGTAGGGGAGAGTGAAACTTTGTGAAGATCTTAAAAATCTATTTTCCGTTAGTAAAGCGGCGCAATGGGTAGCTAACGCTGTTAACTCGATAACAATGCGTTACTATTTCCAGACGTAAATGTCTTACTTTAGTTTTGGATTTGGTCTCGAGCCAAGTTTGTTTCAAATTTCAGTGGGTAAATTTTCACACCCCTTGGGGGTTTGTCAAGTTGGGAATACCTACTGTCTAAGTAGTCGTCTTTGCATGTTATGTGTGCCAGTAGATCGCCTAGAAATACCTCAAATACGAGTCACTTGCACTTGTAAACAGATGAAGATTAATTTTTTTTTTACATCACTTTAAGGATTATTTACGCAAAAACAAAATGTATATATCTAATGCTAAATGAGTAGACTAACTTAAATACGAAAATGAATTGTTACATTTAATGGTCGTTTTAATCGACTTAAAAATTGATTTTTCAGTCGATTAAAAATATTTTTGCAAACCATATCGTAAATTTCACGAAAAATTATTGTAAATACACATTTGAGTACTCATAAATAGTTTGAATGTATGTATACTCAAAATTTACATTGGGATATTTTGTAAAATTTAAAAAATTATAACTCCATAGTCTTTAGTATAAGTTGGTGGAGTGGGTTTTCGATCTCAGTATTTTCTAGCTGCCTTGATGAGAATACTCAGATTATAATAGTTGGTATTTTTGCCAAAGTTGGCTTGAAAATATGAAAGTTAAAATGTTTACATAAAAATGATAGGTTAAAATTATTTTTTTGAATATTTCCATGAAAAGAATTGAGTCCTCTAGTTCCTATCTACTATAAGTGCACTTCGGTAAAATGTTGGCAAATCAGTTTTTTGTGTTTGTTACTTTTTATTATTTTTTGTTTTAATCATAATAAAAATCTAGAAAATTATTTGTTTCGTGGGCTTTATTGTTAAATTATGGAAGTTTTGAGTAAAATTAAATATATGCTCTATTTAGTAATTACGAGTATATTATAGTAAGTAATTTGTAATATTAAAATCCAATTTTATAGGGTTTTATTGCCGTTGGAAACTTATCGATCTATAATTATGATGTTAAATAGAGACTAGAATAAAACCTCACATTTAGCTCATATTTGACAAAATGTGCACTAATGGTAGAAGGAAACTATACAACTCAATTATCTTCTGGGTGCTTTGCTTTGTAAATATATTTTTAATTAATAATGGGCTATAATGAAGTTTAATGAAAAATAAATATGTCGCAATTCATATTAAAGTATTTATGATTAATATTATTGAAATAATAGTTGTGACCAAATAGCTGGTACGTGTAAATTAACCGTGCTCTACACTGATTGGTAGCGTGCAAAATCCGACGAGTCGTTTTCTTGGTGAGCTTCCAAACTGACAACTCACTTTGGAAGATAATTGCATGTTTATTACAAGTTTTCATCAAATTGCAGTTTCACTAATGAGATCATTTTTTCAATTTCAACTATGATAATGAACGAACGTTTTAATGTACGAGTTTTTGGATTTAAAATGGATAATATATTCTTGAGGCTTTATTATAAAAGCTTGAAAATTTAAGATATGGGTACGGTATGTATAAAAAGTAAATTACTTGATTTTAGATTAGGAGACGTTGATTTCAATTGTAAAATTTATATTTATGGATCGGTATGTAATCAACAAATAAAATACGTCACATATTTTTAAAAGCTTTCAATGAATTGCCAGCGTAGACCGTAAAAAGCTCTCCTAGATCCGCACAGAATTCGAAAGCGTCGAATTTGGCGAGCACAGAAAAAAAGGTTAAATGCCATTTCCGTTAATAATTTGAATTCCCGGAGAGTGGTGAGGTTATAAACAATCCGAGGCTTTTTCTTCATCCTACGATTATCGCACTCAAGGAAAGGCTTTTATTTTTAGACTAATTAGCGAGATTTTTTGGGTAAATTACATTTCGGTGAAATGTTTTGTGAAATGGTATCACTGATTTTTTTTTACAGGATAATTATTTTTATTATGTCATATTAACTCTTTAGTAGCACTTACTTGATATTTTTATAAATAATAAGCACGATTTCAACTTTTAAAATTTAGTAATACATGTTATTAGATACATTTACTAATTGTTATTAGAAGATCCAAATACTTCATTTAAGGAGTGCATATATTCATACTGTATAGATTCATATGCTCCACTTTGGTAGCGAATATAGTAAAAATATACCTATATGCTCTTTTTTGGAGCATACATATATATTGTTGAATGTTTCTGTTAAAGTAAATAATTTATTGATATAAATTTACTTAATTTTTTTTTTGGTCAAGTTTGAATTGTTAATAGTCATCTATTACAATTAGAAATTCCGTTTCATATAAATAGAGACATTCTCTTGTTAATCACGAGGTAAATTATTGAAATTACTCAGGATTTTGACGTTTTGTAACTCTATTACTTCAACTAAAACTGAGGACGATCATTAAATAAAACTTTGAATTGTAATTTCGAAAGCCTACACTGCAACGCCATTGTATTTTTGGGATGATTCAACCCGGAATCCAGTTTGTGTACATTAAAATGATTTATTATTTTCTATACGAGTACAATAATCCTTCCCGGCTAATACCATAGAAATATACCCAAGATATATTTTCTAAAGGTTGGTTATATTTCCATTCACATCACAAAGAACGCAAGATTCAAGTATGGGTAAATACTATGTTGTAATAATCAAGATGAAAATTTCGTTATGGTTGTGATACTGCGAATTATTATTCGTTTCTCATTTATTTTATATATGCAGAGTAACTCAAATAAGCTACATATTCATTTCTTCAACTTATATCGCTATCAAAGCTTTTGTAAGCATCTACTTTGTTTTGAAATGAAGGGAGTATTGGAATGAATATAATTGGAAATTTCCTCGTTTTTCGAGCTTAATTTTCATTTGAATTTTCTTCAATTTGATGTGTCACATATAAACATACACAAATACATTTATGAGAATTTTTTCAATTTATTTTAGCTACTCACTATGTATTTTTTAATATGTACTCACCAACTGCTTATAAATTGTGCTTATTGAAAACGATTTTTAATGAATTACAAATATTTATTAACAATAATTTTAAATTGTCACGTTGCTGAAAATTAAAATGTCTTAAATACATGATGACTACTGATTTTAAAAATAAATTGCCCCGCCGCGTGTTGCTGCGGCTCAGTCTGGTTAGAGACAATGTGCTCGGCTTAAAAAAAAGTATACTTATCACATGTGTAAAATTTATATAAAAGTACGTAAGTATAAAAACACGCGCGTGCTTAATTGCAACGTTGTGTCAAAATTTCAAAGCAATCTGTGAAGAACTTTCGGAGATTTAAAATTTTCAACAAACGGTCGTTTATATTTTTGTTCATTTATATAGAGGATATTGTTGTTGGTTTTTCAGCAATAATTTTTATTTCAAAGTATTTTTTTCAGGGCAGACAAATTATTTTGCACACTGCTCATATTATCTTGTCTTCAATTTTCGTTTAACATTAATAGTTTTCATCTAGTGGTTGAAATAATTTCGTGCTTGGAAGAAACCCGTTAGATTAAGAAAGAAAATAAATTATTAATTTAGCTTGTAAAATTTACGATGAAAGTTTATTCAAGGGTAGTTAATTGAAATGAAATAATTTATTTGTAATTTATAATGATACAAAGACTATGTAATGATGTCGTGAAATGTTACAGGGTTCGTGTGTTTGCTTGTATGTATAAATTACTGTATACTGACAAACGTTCTCAACATGCAAGTCACCGAGGCGTGCGGGAGATCAATTACGACGCCAAGAATTCTAATTCAATTTCAGAAATTGCCCAACATGACACGCGAAACAAACGGAATACGAGACACTGTTTACGTATTAATGAAAATTACGTAAAAATACATTTCTAATAAGGGTCTGCATTTTTATTAATCAATGTGAGTGATGGATGATATTATTAAATTTCTCCCGTGAACCGTCTACTGTTTTTGATTAGGCGTGTCTAATTAAAGAAACTGTTTCAAAGTGTCAGGCGAATAAGTTTTATTTTGTGATTTACAAAAAACAACTATCAGATTTTTAATTCTCATGTGTATAAAAAAGCTTGTTTTGTATACGAGAAAGCATACCACTCGGTGCTTAAATTGTGTGTAAATTAATATGAATTACAGAAACAGTTATTAATATTTACATATATATTTCAGATATTTTTTAAGTATTAGATGTATTTGTCTTTCATACATCATGAAAATTCGCATACAGAAAAGTTTTCTATCTCCGGCGCTAAGCTAAATCTAAAAGATCATCTATTTTTATAAGCTTTTATTCAGGATCGTTTAACCGTGGAACATCTTTATTGCTATTTCTATCCAACCAATGCCATTTTTTGTAGCTTTGTCCTAATTTCGCACATTATACAGTAAAAAAAAAAACAATCTATCACGGCTGATTTTACCTGATCATTCAACAATCAAGTTGACCGCTTAAATGTTAATGCATGCGTATCTTATCTACGTTAATACAAAAATATTGCAACTGTCAGTGCCGAGCAATCCATGAGTGAACGCCTTTTCTAATTCTGTTAACGAGACAACGTACAGACCAAGAATTAAGATGATGAATAAGTATTGGAACCAGATTAACATCAAACCAATAATTAGTGATTTTGCCATATAAATGAAGTATTTAATGTAAAAAGTTATACGTAGATATCAGATTGACACACTTGATTAGACGACATAAACACATTATTTGTAATTTTTTTCAAAAAAAGTTCTTAATTTCAGCATACTTGAATGCATGTCAACTTAAGTCTTGGATACTTTTTATTTACTTCCAAGACATTTCCGTTGAATAAGGTAGATCGCTTCTCGATATCAAATTCCAGGATTTGCCTAAGTAGGGACGGGGTGGGTGGATGGAAAGCACGTTTAGGTACTGCTCGCAACTTTAGTTCGGAGGAATGATTTATCACAAAATATAAATAAAAAAAAACCTATTTCAAATCTACAATTTGAATATTATTTTCAACGTAAAACTGTTTGGGTGAAACGAAAAAATTAGGCTCAATATCGAACTTTAGAGCTATGTTAACGATAAAATGTCCTTCGAATTTTGGGTCAAATATTTATATACGTGTATATTTTCATCTTTAAAACAGTATTTCAGTAAATAATTAACAATTTATCCTGTAAACAGCGTATATTGTCTATTCAAATGGTGAATATAATGTGAAGGATCTTTAGCATATGGATTATGAAGTTTCTGTTTGTTTCATTCCTTATTGAAATCCAAGGCATCTTGATTTATAGTTTAAAATCTGATAAAGCACAACAAAAAGTATCGTTTCTAAATGCTATAACTAAATACTAAATTTGAAAATATAAATGTACTTTAAACTTCCACGTTGCTAATATAAAAACTTGTTACATTAATT
Source organism: Rhyacophila evoluta (assembly GCA_022683975.1). NCBI lineage: Eukaryota > Metazoa > Arthropoda > Insecta > Trichoptera > Rhyacophilidae > Rhyacophila > Rhyacophila evoluta. Next base: position 8,794 of record JAGVSQ010000795.1, read on the forward strand.
TGTGTCGAAGTATCATCGCCGTTATGGTTTCAGGAGTTTCAGAAAAAAAGTTTCAGGAGGCCTGAGATTTAAGGTCGACTTTTTAATAAAGGAAAAATACATAAATTCCTTTTTTGAAATGATTCCGCGCCGTAACGATTTAATTATAAGGCTTTTAAGTAAAATCTGACCTCATATTAATTATAAATGAATAAGGGACGCAATAAAGCACAATGTTTATGTTCTTAAGCGAAATAATATATCAACAAACAACACAATCATAATCTATTGTGCTTATGTATTTTGCAAATTGAATTAATTACCCAAAATTAATATTAAAAAATAATCTCATGGCAATTAATATTTTATTTATAAAACATATAAGCTAAGCTTAGCGACCCGCGCTTAAAAGAAATTGTACGAAATATATTTATTTCATTTATAAAATAACTAGAACACTTAGAAATCGATTATATTATAGCGTGAAAAAAATATTTATGATTCGTATTTTTTATTTCTTAATAAAAAACACAAATGACTAATACTTGAACAAATAATCGAATGCACACAATTAACTTTATACATTTTTCATCTTCGTATTGATTAGGACGCGATCGTGTTACTTCGTATATAATTATAACATATAAACTAGACAAAGCAAAAGAGAGGGAGATAGAGAGAGATAGAGAGTAAAAACGTATTCATATGAACACAAAAAGTTTTTCCAAGGTCATTGAATTTTTGAAAAATATGGGCGTTAGTTTACTAATGCAAATTAATTTGATTTAAAAATTTACAGATGTTATTACTGCTTATTCCACGATGAGGTTTCTCAGTTATATAGAACAGTGCTTCTCATTTTTTAGCCGAGGTGCATCTTAAAAATTTCTCCTTGTGTTACCAATTCATTGATATAAATCAAATGCCAACAGCATTCATGATAATATATGGTATTTTCAGTGATAGTAAAAATTGGCATAAACTTTGAATAATTACATAAACTTTCAACGATTCGATATAATTAGTTTTTGAAAGTTTTTTAAGCTTCGTTATTTAATAAGTTTGCCCACGTATATCTCATTGCCTGTTCTTGTCTCTTTCTATCTAGAATATATGAATCATTTTTGTGTTAAGATAATAAATATCTCGACGGATAGTTTTATAAGAAAATTGATTGTCGGCCAATCACAATTCCCAGTTTTTTTTTGTTAAGGTATTGCCTTCAAGCTCTGTCAGCTTGGTATTAAAAAAGCTCCTACTTATTTATGTGTCTCCATGTGTCGGTTGAAAGGGAAAAACTTCTCAAATCAGTTCGACCGTTTATTGAACTGGTCAGCTATTGCGGCTTGGTTTCTACGAAAAATAATTTTCTAGATTAAACACAAAATGCGAAATCTTACGGTGAGTGAGAAGGTCCCATCTCAACAAGGCTACATATAAACAGTCCTTATATAATTATTATAGAATAGAAATCACGCAAACCTTAGTGCACGTCAAACGAGTTTGTAGCGAGTTACACTTGGGGCACTTCTAGGACTTTAAAGAGCATCTCATGTTCGTTACGCCTGCATAATGGGTGTGGTTAAGTGGTATATGGTGGAGAGTAAGATTGTCAAAAAATCATTCATTGGACATTCGTGTTGTGAATATAAAAATACAAACTAATGACGATTTTTCACGCAGATACAGGATACGAATCTGTAACTTATAGTGTTATGCGATTAACAATGAGATGAACTTAACCATTTAATCAGAGATAATACGATTTTTTTTTGTATTTTATATAATGCTCGTGTACTTTGTATCGGGAGATATATAAGCTCGTCGGCTATTCAAATAAAACAAAACAAAAAACAAACAATGGCCATAAAAAAAAAAACAACGTTAAATGCACCTTTACAACATTTAAAAAAAATCTACACACATCTGCGTGAATTGAGATAAAAAAAAACTCCAATCAAAACTTAATTATGGCAACACAACAAAATATAT
>JAGVSQ010000795.1:17324-34292 GCA_022683975.1 Rhyacophila evoluta
AGCAGTTGTATAACAAACAACTTTCGTGAAAAATAAGCTGTCAAGACGTCTTTATTTGCAAATATTCATATACTCAACTTTCTGAGTGGATATCTTCATAGTGTGTAGATCCATATGTAATATACGAGTTCAACATGCCAATATATATTTAATTTCCATTGAATTCCTGATTACCCATAAATAAAAAAAACGCCTTTATATTGTTTGTTACCTATTCATCTATAATAACAATGTCTGTGTAAATTTCTATTCTAATGATTATGTAGGCTTGTCAGATTTTCAATGGCCTCTTATTTGAATGATAAACTTTCCCCACATTCACTAAATCATATTTAAGTGATGATGTTATACAGAATACTAATAGATTCGATTGTGCTAGGGTACTTAATCGTTTTTCTTTAAGTTTGTGGTAAAATTAAGGGATGTATGCACTTCTCTTGTGAGAAAGTGGTCCGTTCGCTTTTGCCTATAAACCTTTTTGCTTATTGCTTCACTCGCAATAGTCTCTTGCGTAACGACCACGAGGGCTACTTCATACCCCTCTATTATTGCTTCTATACGGATTGGAAATATCATTATTCCGTGGCTTATTTAATATTTTTATTATATTATTCGTACTAATTGGGAACGAGAAAAGGCCGATAATCAAAAGTTCGGATAATCGAAAAAAATACCGTCAAAAGGAGAAAAAAAATACTACATATTGTGAATATTTTTATTAATTTTCCAAATTTTCTATAATGCTGACAATTAAAAATAGTATCAGAATTATAGACAACTCTTCATTTTATATTTATTCTTCCACAAACACCTTTAACGTGTCTATAAAACTGAAGGTACATCGGCAGAAAGCTTTTCTTTCTTGCGCTTGGTCTCAAGTTTTTTGAACATATTGGAATCTTCTCTCTATTTACTTAGACTTGTGTTAGAGTAAATTTGACATTTACTGCCAGAACACTTGGACTAATGATTAGTTTTTTTGTTGTGCTATTATTTATCTCATCCGTTTTTTTTCCGGTCGCTTATTCTAAAGCGTTTCTTGGCGGCCTGTATTTCGTGATTCTGTTTTCTTCTGCATGTTCTCATTTCAATAGCGTAGAAAGACACCAGACTGTGTGGCAATAAGCACTACACGTAATTATTAACTGTAGAAATAAGTCATAATCTGCGAAGAATTATGAGTGTGTATGTCAGTCCTAAGTTATACTAATTTTGTCTTACATATTTTAAGACCAAATATTTCGTGATTCGAGACGTGTTAATGATAAAAACAATGCAATTTAGATAATCGAGGTTCTTTAGTATGTGAAAAAATAGTGATATCATTTGCAAGTATCGTGAAAAATTAAATAAAACTGTTAAATGGTTAAAAAAATATATATTCAGATAACTAGTTACGAATCATAACACTATTACGAATCAAAGAGATCTGTATTACTCGAGATATTATATTTCACATAACCAGTCCGCGTCTGGTCTCACTTAACGAATACTTACTCGAGTAGATTAAGCGATTTTCTCAAGTGGGTCGAGTGTTTTAGACCTCTCTGGACCGACGAGCTATCCACAATCAAATTTTATGAAATTCAAGATAATGGCATGGAATATCAAAAGTTTCAATGGTTTTCACAATGAACAAGCACGTGTCAAACTTATTCTCGTTATCAGAGTTATTAAACTTTCCGTTATTCTTACCGAAATAACTTAAATTATACGAGGAAAGAAAAATAATCGTGTAAATTGTAGCTATTTAAGAATCATGGCGAGACTTTTAAAAGCAATATTCGGTATCGATTTTGAAATGGGAGAAAAGTAATGAAACCAAAAGTATATCTATTCTCCTTCTCAAAGAGAGACTAAGATTTTATTTTTTTAAATTAAATGATTATGTTGCCTAGTTTATAAAGTCATCTGTTTTTAACATTATTGAATATTAACAAGGTTGAGTTTGAATAATACTAAGTTTGATGCAAGTTTTGTGAAACTACTCTCGGAACACTTCTAGTAGTTTAAATGGCTATTTAAGTTCGTTACACAACGGTATATATCCAAATGACTGGAGTGAAGTCATGATCGGTAGTCGAAAAAAAAGTATGCTACACTGAGTGCCCGGTAGGCAAGTAGTAAAAGTACAATGATCTGAACCAAAGGTTGTGAGTTGGAATCGTACAGTTTTCTTTAAAAACTAAATGACGTAGAACTGGGTGCCTAATAAATTTAAAGATGAGCTTGTAGTAAATTTCTTGAGAATAATGTGTCAAAATTAATAATAATTTCATTGCAGATTTAAATACACTCAATATTAGAATATACACATGCAAAAAAAGAAACTTATGCATTTTTTTACCATTTTACGATTTTATATATTTTCTTCAGTCATATGAATCATATTCTACAGTCCATTATTGTGGTATATTTTGCAGACAAAAATCATCGTATTTTAAATTGGCGGCATTTTTCAGCGATCCGTCGCGATGAGTTATGGCGCGAAATATTTGTACGGTCCAATTGATGCCCGGATCATAAAATCTTCAATCAAGACGATCGGTTATTTATTAGACAGAACTTTAGTTTTGCATGACTGGAGTTCCATATTTTCAACACAAATAGATTTATTATTGACGTTGAACTATACAAGCTAAACACCAATAAATTGATGGGACGATTTCCGTCAGATTTTACATATAAATAATACTAATTTATTAATTTTAAGATATTATTTATTCAGTAATTTGTTCATTGGTTGGAGCAATTGTTTCACAAGCAATTCTCGTAAAAAATAATCTGTTAAGATGTGTCTTCAAATTGTGGAGATTCATATACTCCAGCTTTGGAGCTGACATATTCACACTATGTAGATCCATATGCTTTAGTTTTGGAGCGGACATGGTAAAAAAATACCTTTACGTCACCTTCGTGGCCAAATCGGCAATCGCCGGTGTTTCAAAGTATTATAGGAATTACGAGCTTAAATCCCTTAGCTAAATAGAAAGTGCAAGACTGAAATCTGACGAATGAACTGTTGTACAACATTACATATTGTATTTAAGTGTCCGAGCTGTATAAAAATAAATGAAATGCTGGATGCCAATGTGTTGGGAAATTGATTGATCATCTATTATCTTTAAAAACACTTTCCATCAAGATCAAGAAATAGCTTTTTAATGGCATTAGCTTAAAACTAGCAATAAAGCAAATATTATGAAATATTTAAATTCAGAATCTTGGCATAAAAATTTACATTGATGTTTAATATTAAATATTAGCTGATATTTGTTTGTTTGTTACAAGACAATTCAACTTCAAATATTTAAATGCGTTTTACTCAAAATAAAGTGATGGTAGCATGGTTCAAATCAATTCTACTAAGCTTTCATATTGTATAGATCTTTATGTTTTATACTTGATATCGCTATACTCTGCTTATGTTATAGTATAATAATCTGCAACTATAATTAATTGATTTGTGGGACTACGGTTAAGTTGTTTAAATTGTAATTATTAATTGAAAACATCTTTCACGCGTTGGGGTATTCTTTATGAAAATAAGTCTTTATAGAGTTTAAATATGTATTAATATCTATAACAAGATGTAGAAATTTTGGTTCTTATTATATAAAACATATCTCCATCTTTATATTCCATCGCAGATATATCATATTATATTGTATGTGTATTTAAGTTTGACCCTTTTCCAGTTGTGAGTTATCCCTAGAAATCGTTTTACGTAACTCATGTAAAGCGAAAAAGGTTTGATGTACTTACCTATATAGCTGGATAAAAGTCAGGTAAAAATGCTTGTACCCGCTGAGTTATATTTTTACAAAATTTCTTCGATAAATGCGGTGTTTTTTTCGGAGCGGATATGTAATGATATAAAAAAAAACATCTCCTTTTTTAAAGGTATAGAAATCGCTTAAGAGAAATAAAATTCAAATTACTTTAAATGTTTATTTGAGTGCACAACAAATATATTAATAATTTTACTATTTTAAGCAATATTTTTTGAATAATGTTATTATTAATATTTAATAAAAAATAAGAAAAGGTTATGTTAACTGGGGTAAAAATTATTAAAATGCAATTTATTATAATTCCCAGCTATTTTTTTCTAAATAATTTTTGACAGTTGTCTATACAAGATATGTTTTCTATTATTACTACAATGTTTTTTTGGCACTCATAAGACATCCAGTTCTGCATTTTTAGGATTTTTTGAATGCAGAAATCAAACTTATATTCCCCGGTTGCAAAGTGTGTACGCTAACTTTTCAGCTACTGAAAACTTTCAGAGACCAATTACTGGTGAAAACTAATTTTTCTCACTAGAAAAGAAGTCTTCGCATTACGCAAATTCATATACTTCACAATATGCTCCACTGTCAGAGTCGATACTATATGTTTTTTCTCTTGATAATTTTCCAGTTAATTTAAAATGAATTATAATAATATTTCACAGAATATGGATTTTGTTGAAATTACGTCTGTTATTCAAATGAAATGAAATTTAGCATTGTTGAGTAATATGCGTAGGTACAGGTGTATCATGTCACTACATTTTGAGTTCTATGACAAAAGATCGTTTGCAGATAGTTAAACTGTCGATAAAATGGCGCCGGTATTTAGAGACGGGTGTGTCATATTTATTGATGCTAAGGTGCCGCATTTGATTTATATTTATTTATTATTAATGCTGTAACTTAGAACGATTGTTTTTATTATAACTTATTACTTGCTAAAAAATATATTTACTGAAATTATGCATTATTTATGGTTCGGTAAAATATTGTGGCTTGTAAAGAAAATTAGTCCAATTCTAAGTTCAAACACAGACGTTTCGTAGCATTGCTGTCTGATGGTGTACATTAATAATTGTATTCTTCCTAAAAAAATGAGTTAAAAAATCAAGTTCAACACAGAGGTCAGTTTTTATAAGCGTGTTATTTTTGGGCCTTACTAAAACCTTAACCAAAAAACGACGGCGTAAAATGTTTCGAATTTTATATACTTAAATTATACGAAATTCAATGTATTTTACAATTTCACGCTTGGATATAAAGGATTATATTTAAGCGTTGACCAAATAACATTTTCGCAAACATAATATTATACTTAGTACACGTAAATGTATTGTAATCTAAAACTTACATTAACTTTTGAGATATTCTTGTCGGATAAACCAAATCGCTTCTCAATTTTAAAGCTCTGGGCAGATTAAGACCGGATGTAAGAATGGCGAAGGTGTAAGTATACGAGGAGTGTAGTTCCAAAGTCAACTTATTATACTATGTCAAAATATAAAAGTTAACATTTTGAACAAGTGGTTTTTGGATACAATAACCAAATAGCGTGTAAACCAGAAAAAAATCATTTTTTAAAATATCGAAAACAAGAATAATCTCTAAATTATTTAAAATCAATTTCCATCAAGCACCATCAGTCAAAATATTAATTACAAAATAATCACTGAAAGCCATACTATATGGTATATTCATGTGTGAAATGCATGTTAAATATATTCCAATTTAAATTTTGGCAAAGTGAAAACATTTATTGGTGAATGATTAGTCTATAATTATGTTATTTTTGGCGGTAGATGTTTGGGTTAAAGTACCATTATCAAATCTACAATGACTATTGGATTTTAATTCAGTTATAACATTGTCTTATTCATTTTTATTTTATTCGGCCATTTCAAAATGAAAGGATAAACAAAAAACCTTTGTTTCATTTATAAAACGTAAATGTTTTAGTAAAATTAGTGAATATGGTTTGTTAAAGAATTTGTGCAACTTGCATGTAATATTTGAATGCCGAATACAAATGGTCACTCAAAACGGCGTTGTTGAATATTTCATTTACAATAAAAAATGCTATAAGTCAGATTTCAGTGAATTTATCGTCATAAAGAAAATTCTCATCACGTACTGCGTAGGGAGTAAAAGGGAAATCATTAACAGGGCCTCATTTATATACACACACTTAAGGCGTTAATCAAATACAATTTTCCTGTGCGCCAAACGTTTTTCTTTTTTGTGCTTAGTCACCCTCCCACGGGGAGGCTCTCATCTAAAGAAACGTTTACGTAAAGGCTGTGTTTTTTACGTGACGAAAGAAGCGCCGTCTAGCGATAACCGCTTAAGCCACTACTTCAACTAGCAGATCCGTAACAGGGTATGTTTTCAGTTTCGGTGATAGTAAGTTCTGGTATTGTTTGTTTTATTTTATTTCACACTGTTATCAATATTTCTCATAAAATATTTTCATGTTTGTTTATCGATACATCAAAAATAATTGTCTTATAAAATACTTAGAAAAATATATTATCCATGCATGTTTTTCACCGTGTTAATTTTACTAAATGAAAAATAATGGCATAATTTACCAAGCTTAATTTGCAGTAAATCAAGCGGCATGCATGGAAGTATTTACGTATAAACAAAGGCGTCTATTAAAGTGAAAGAGTTACATACTTAACTAAAATTTAATGCGGTACAAGTCGGTCTATTTACTTCCAAGACGTTGTTGTCAAATATAGTAGATCGTTTTTTGATATCCCTACGGTACGTATAATTTAAACGAGGGGTAAAAATGGGGTGGATTGACAATTTACACAGTGTGTAATAGTTATAATTACTGAAAGCATAAATTTCATCTTCAAATGAGTAAATTTTCCTTACTTTCCTTAATGAAATAGAATAAAATGTTGTTCATACCAGTTCTTTAAATTTACCATACAAATTTCACTATACTTAATATTGAAGTTTCAAAATGTATCAAAATTTATTGTTTTGCATATATGCCTTATATGTAATATCGAAAGATTTTATTTTCAAACCAACACATTTTCGATACAAAAAAAGTTTTATCTTTATAATCTTCTGTATAAATAAAAATGCAAATCTTCGTTTGTTCAAAATTTTAAATTTCCGAAAGTTCTTTACTGCTTTGAAATTGTTATACAACGTTGCGTTCAAATACGCGCGTATTTTTGTTTACCTAGTATTATTACATATAATTTACACCTGTGACGGTTAAAAAGATTCTTTTTCTGAAGAACAGTCATTTAACCAGATTGAGCCACAGCAACGCGCGGTCGGGTACGGCTAGTTTAAAATAAAAATATACTGTTACCACCATAAATTTTTAATTCTAAGTAATTCTCGTGTTTTGAAAAATATTTAAACACAATCATATGACATGTGAATTGATATAAAAGTGTTTATTATCAATATAAACGTTAAATTTGTGGTCAGAAGCGTTTAAAATTTTTATTTATTTTGAAGCATGGTGGTTTTTTCGATACTTTGTAATATTTTTAAAAGCTACTAAATATTATCCAACGTGGATGGTTTTTTATTTTATATTGTCATTAATTACTATATTTTATATTAAATATTCAATAATATTGACACCACGTATCATAAATTATTATGACAATACTTATTATGTATGGCCGTAAATTATTCTGCTATACATGTCAAATTATATATGGAACATTGACGAGTTGTCAATTTTCCGAATGAATTAATATGTACATTTTTTTCGCTTGTCATCAAATTTTGATACCATACGATACATTGAAATTATAATTATTGTCCATCCACATCGTTTCCTACGAATGTCGTTTGTGTGGAGTAAAATATACTTTCGTGGATTCTTTTATAAAAACAAATATAATCGAAGCTAACTGGGATATTTTTAAAGATATTTATTCTTCAGATATAAAAGTGTTTTAGAATTGGTAAATTAGTTTACTGAAAAATGAGTTAGAATGCTGTTTATCATTAGTAAAAATAGTTCATACTATAATAAACTAAAATCATTTTACAAAAAAAACGTAACTTGGGTTAGTTTCCAGAAAGCAAGTTAAACATACAATTTACAACATACCATTGAGATTCAAAACAAACACTTTTATTAAAAGTTATTTGTGAGGTAAGGTAGTTCGACTTAAAAAACAGTATATTAAAGTACGGAAGTGCAATTATTATTACTTCAAAAAGCATGCAACGGTAATATAAACCAACCAAAACACATTATGTAAAACTCTATGAAGTTTCTTCTTCTTTAAACATTTTGCATTTCAATGTTGTGATGATCTGGTGGGAGATTGGCGGTTAACAAAAACCGAACACGACAACATAAAAAAAAAAACAGAAGAGCGGTCATATATATGAGTAGATGAAAGAATATAGTAAAAGAAGAATAAATCTTTATTTTATGAAAAATAAGAAAGTAAATAAATAAAATATTTTTATATTAAGGCTTCGGGCTAAATATTCTCGAATGCGGGGCTGTTTGAGTGGTGCTCGGCGCTCGAATTTGCATATTTGAGAAGCCAGCGATAGAGGGCGAAAAAGCAAAAAAAGTATTATTTGAGATAATCTCACTGTGATTACTATCTGCTTGGTATCTTACGTTTTCAACTACTACGCTCAACGTTGTATATGTACAGATACAACTGGAGGAAAATGCCGGAGTCCATAAAAGTGAAAAGATTCCCGCGAAAGAGCTAATGGGATTGCCAAAAAAATAATTCAATTAATAAAAAAAGATACAGAGCACTCGTGGAATCTATATTTTGGTATTTTCGTGCTTCCTTGTTAATTCTTAACCTTTACATCAAAACTTTTTCAGCTGTATTATAATTCGGATATTGTGCAAACACGCGAAGTAATTTTCTATTTCTTTATTTTTTTACTAAAGTTAATGATCGTTTCTTCGATTCAGCCGTCATTAATCGAAGATCAAATGAAATTACATAAACACGTTAAATACGTAAAACGTATACTGGCTCCATTTTTATATCTAGCCTTAGTTAAACTTATTACGGAATTCGAATAACGAAAAAAATACTTGAGCTTAGATAGATTCTCCGTAAGTTGTTATTAATTATAGAGGATATTCGGTGCTCCGATAGCTGAGAAGATAATGTGCACGCTTTGAAACCGAGTACTATGGGTTTGAATCAGTGGCGTAGCTACATATTTAGCGCCCTGTATTAAGTAAAATTGTTGCGCCTCTTACTGTTCAACGTTTTACTAAAATTTTATAATTCTTTCAAAAAATTATGATTTCTCGTTTTTTATCTCTCACATTATCTTAAAATTTTTACTTCCTACCAGGTATTGTGCTCCCCATGATTCATGTGCCTCAAACATTTTAATTCAACTGATTCTTGGTAGCTACGGTACTGGTTTGAATCATACAGTGGCAGTATTTAAAAATAATCGAAAGATTAGATATGCCATCGGTTAAATTAATTATCTGATATTTAATTTTATCTATCAGAAATTAGTCTTGTCAATGTGTAAATTGATATACTTATATTATATTTGCAATATTCATTTTTATGCTGCTTAAATTCCTATGCTCAACTTTCAGAGAGAACACTATTAAAAACAGGATAAAAGTTATTTTGCATTTAATGTGGTTAAAGTAACATAGTATAAAATGACTCTTTACTTTTGTCGAATTACTTTGTGAAAAAATCATCATGCTCTACATATTATGACGTCATAATACAGTAATTAACTAAGCTCAATGGAAAATATTTTAACTAATTAACTAATGCATAGTTGCATCGTAGTTTTGTAGTCAGGAGTAAAGTTTCCTGTGCTTAAGTCAGTTGGAAATGCATAATTGGTATATACAAACTGCATCCCCTGCAAATTCAATGGTGTTATCTGCGTGTATAACGCAGGACTGTAAATTAGATCAAGCTGCTTTGTGCGAGGTCTCTAACCTATGGAGAATAAAATATGACGTCCTTACATACTGAAAATTATCTGCCTTTATAAATTAATTAGCACCCCATCCTTTAACTGGATAAAGATATGGATCAAATATAAAAATCAATCTATAACTGGATGAGTGATTAGCTGTAAATCATATGAAAAAATTGTAATAAAATCAAAATAAGTATATAACCATTGAAGAGTATCATACAATATTTAAGATGTGACTTGAATAGGTAATTGCAAAATTTATCCTTTTTTTATTTAATATTGATTTTGTGAGAAATATATAATTTATTTGTGATAGCGGTCTGATATCAAACGATTTGACAAGTGAATTTGATTTGATAGTGAATACTGTATTCAGGATTTTTCAAAATACCGATTATTTAAAGTAATTAAAATTTTTTTTTCATGAAAGCTTTCTTTCTTTCCTAATGTTTTTATTAGTACATATATTCTAATTATTATTAAAACTTTCAAAATTTACCATAGTTAATCTTGAGCTTTAAAATTTTATCGTTTTAATCTATAAGTAGAGAGCAGTAAACTGTATAAAAATAAATTAATTAGGGATTTTGCCATTATTCAAAGTAGCTTTTCTTGTATTTAGAATTATGTTAAATATTTAGATATATATGCAATTAAAGCAATACTGTGCTTATGTATAAGTTTTAAATTACTTAAAGCCAGTGAATTTATTATTATTTATAACAATTTCTTAATATAAGTTTTAGTTTACATAAAAGATACTGCATTTGAACAATACATACAATTCTTAATTTTAACTCCATTTACACAGAATTGAGTTAGAATTTCGTTTAGTTTATTATATTTCGATCATGGTCTTCTTAAATACTTTATTTTAGCCCATCCGATCATCTGTGACCTTTTTCGGACCTACATTACAAAAAGCTTAGTAATGTATTTGGCCATATTGTTTTCCATGCGTGATCGTAAGGCTTTCAACCAAAATCATTCTCACTACGTAAAACCCGTTATCAATGATCTAAATTTTATGGTCTGCTCCGTTTTATATAAGCAAAGTGGCTCAAATTTTAGTGCAAGCGGTGTCTTTTCACCGGAGTATCATAATTCATATCTCATTATCATTTATGTGAGTTTTACTCACTGCAGTTAAAATAAATAAGCAAATAATATATAATTTTATCTTTACATTTATATTTTGTTCGGTAAAGACATAAGTTTACGGCTGATAAACGACAGATCATTATTTAATAGTTTATATAGGACACGTCCTTTTAGTGGTTGCAAAATAGTGTGCAAGCTTTCAATGCTGAAAGTTACTGGTTCGAATCGCAAAATTATAAAATAATTTATAAAGTTCTATTAGTCTAACTAGTATTTGAATAATAGGTGCCAATGGTCTCTTGCGTCTATACTTGCTGAAAGTTTAATGATTATAAGTAAAATTGTAAGAGAAAGACTTGAGCTAATATTGCTAACTTGTTCGATGGTGACAGAACTGATTGCCTTTTTGCCAGACTCTCCAGCAGCTTCAAGATCTTCAAAGTCGGGCGATATGTCCTGGTTAGAATCTTTTTTGCCAAATAGTTTGCTATTGAACAAAAAAATACTAAGTAATTTATCTGTGTAATTAGGTTATTTAAAAATACTGAAATATTTTGTTTCACACTGTAAAAGTTATAGCATAATGATAAATATATATTACATTATAAAAACATATTATTTGAATAAGGCATTATTAAATGAATACAGTGGAATTACAGTCAAGGGACGGACCTCGATTTACCGCCATTTCTCCGATTTATTACTCAACAGTGTCTCTCTGTTATTGGATATTCTTTATCGCCACTCAAAATAACTCTTTTTATTATTATTACCATGTAATAAATGCGTATGTATATATCAAAAAATAATGTTATGTATAAGTCCAGAAGGTATTGCGGATGGTGAATCCCGGGCATAATTTTTCATGAAGTTTCGGTTGATTTCAACTGAATTCAAAAATGCAAGACCAGATGCTCAATGGGTTGAACAATTAATTGTCTGACAATCAATGCTCAAAATAAGTCTTGGAATGGAAAAATCAATTTTATCCATTTTATTCAGTGGACATCTTTATACTATAAAAAACCATATACATATTCCACTTTTAGAGCAAACGTGGAAAAACAGTTAATATATGAAGGTAGAAAAAACATATTAGGTAGCATAATTATTATATGAATAGTAAAAATATTATTTTGGCATTCATAATATTCATTATTCCCTAGGCGTACTACAATAATCATATTGTATTTTAAAAGCGTTTAGTCGTTGAATGTAAAGTAAGCTAAATAGGATTAAATTTAATGTAAAATAGACGTTTTAGATGTGTATTTCCAACGAGTTATCGCGAGCACTTACGACAACTTTGCTGAGCGATGTTGTGTAAGGTAGAGCTTTCCATTGTTAGCTTTGATCCTTCATCTTGCCTAAACTCTAATTAATTTTTCAAGTATACTTCACTCGGGAGCAAAAGCACTCACAATGATTATTTTCCAAATTGAAATAACTATATTCGAAGTAAGCTCGGTGAGTCAACGGGTGAGTATTATACTCCCATCAAAATGATATTATTTTTGTATTATTCTACAATTAAACACTTTATATGAAAATACAGACTATCAAATGCCAGACAAAATAAAACAAACACCATATTCGAGTAAAACGGTTTTATTATTAAAATAAATATAATAAAAACTTAACAATTCGAGCCTGAAAGCGTCAAGTACATGGACAAAAATATTAATGATCGATTAAGGAGGTTGTCATCTAGCATAAGATTGATGGCAATATTGACACACTGCGTTCCATAGTATGTACTGCACATGTGTAAAAAACAGTCGATTTCAGCTCAATCTAAATATATATTAACCAAATTATTAATAGCTAACTTATTTTTAGGGTTGTATATCTTATTACTTTGTATTGTTGAGATGTAGACACATGTTTATTTTTAAGATATATATGTTCATTATTAACCGATATGAAGATAAAATAAACTGAAAAGCGCTTAGTTTGACTAGTAGTCTATGTATTTTATATGAAGGAGAATGTCTGTTTTTTTTCACATTGCATTTGGTCAGAGTACGTACCAATGAAGCCAAACTTTTCAGAAATATTCATCTCATCCAGGAGACTGTCACGGGCTACTTTTCCTCAAAATTATAAGTGCAACCCCCTTCCAAAAAACTCCCCTCGATTTCGTCATACATGTACTTGGCAACGCCGGGTACCTCAGCTAGTGACGAATAAAATACTTATATAACAGCTTTTTTTATTTCGACGTATTGTAAAAAACACATAATTGATCTTGTTAGTGTTATTAGTATAGAAGACTCCTGTTCTTTGAAATTATTAATATTATCAAAATATATTGAAACAGTATCATTTTGACTAATTTTAATAGAATGCAATCGAATGAAAATAATCAAGTAAACTTGTGTATAAAAATACAATTAGATAATTAAATACTCAGTTTGATTTCAAATAATTAGTATATATATATTCTTCAAAGAATATAAATGTACATAAATATTATTTTTATATATTTCCTTCCATGTAGAACCAAACTCAGACAATAGTTATTGTAAATATTTTGAATTAAATGTCCAAAAATGATATTTTTCAATTTTTTTAACCATGTTACCCTCGAAAGTAGAGTAAATATATCTCCACGGTATGAAGACATGTCTCAAAAGATTAATTTTAATAAGAATTTTTTATTAAGCAGTTGCTCAATCCAATGGGTATCTGATACTGTATTTTTAGATTTTTTTAAAAATCTGATATATATGGAAATTGAGCTCGCAGTTCTTAGATGTAAGACGCGCACGGTAATCTCTGCGCTACTGGCAAGACACTTCTGTATATTTTATAAAATAATGAATAAAAAAACTAGAGAATATAATTTGTTAATTTATGTTCTAGTAAAAAAGGTTGGTGAGATTTAAGATTTTTATGAACTAGGCGACGTTTATTTATTAATGATATTAAAATAACTGAGATTAACACTTATTGACACAGCTTTAAGCTTACCCTAACAGTGATCATTGTATTTTATGTGAGGGTTTGTATAAGTTTTATTATCGCTTTGATAACAAGTGCAATTTACGGGTATATTGATGCGAATAATTATGCGATGTTGAATTGGCCAAAGCTACCCTTGACGAAATAAGCACACTGGGTCTTGTTAGTGTGTACAATATCATCAATTCGTAATCAAATTTGCATCTTGGGGACCAAACTTAAATGGAGTATTGGGAATAAGCAAGTCGTGTGATCTATTCATGAATTGTATTAAGATTAATATCATAGCTTATAATGCCGTTACAAACTTTGTACCTGCCGGAGTTTAATTATAAATGTGATATAATTGATTCAAATGGTATTAAAATGTTTATTTCAAACAAAATAGCACAGATAACGATAGTCATTATTTTGATACTTAAAGACAGAAATTTATTTAATGACGCTGTGTAAAATGAATATTGTAAAACAAATTGAATATGGGACAAAAATACTCAATATGTTAAGAGATGACCATCAAACTTTGTTAAAACTAATAAGTATACACCAAATTTCGAGTGAATGAAAAGAAATTAATTTTAATTTTAACATTTTCAGTAGTTGTATAAATTTCGAATTTTTGCATTTCAATTCTCCCTTTAAGAAATTATGGTTTCTCGTTTTTTAGCTCGCGCAAGGTATATTCGGAATTCGAAACTTGCCTTATTTTTTCGGATTTCAAAATTATGTTTATGACAACGAATTTCGAATATAGTTATGCTATCCCTAGGTATATAATATATACCTCGGGAAAGAAAGAGATTAAACGTGCAATAAACTTGTGAACTATTGTATGAAATTCTTCTTGAAATCTTCAAGTATTACGAGTTTATATAAAAGATTTATGATCGGAACAAAAATTGTTATATCATTATCTTATATTATATTATAAAATTAAACGAGAAAAAAACACCATATTTAATTTGCGTAATTTTATTAAACTATTTTTAAAATCAAAATCGAATAAGTTTGGATAAAAGTTATTCTTTCACTAGGAAAGAGTATTAAGTATTTGTTATTCAAATTCTAGTTGAGGCTTAGTAACACAATATAAAATAAAAATTTAAGTATTCAAAGAAATAGAGTTTTCCAGTACTATAGAATATATGTAATAAGTTAAAAATTAATTCTAAATTAAAATGATAATTTTCCATAATACGTAATACGATTATATTAAAATTACACTTTTACGAACGTAATTAAATTTAAATTTGTAATAAAAAATAGTATCTCATATGATTAAAACAATACGGTTTTAAATTTCCTCCCACGTTTACGGGAAGCAGGTGCGTAAAAACCTCTAAGCACATTATATTTAAAAGTAAAAATTTATATTTTTTTCTCTGGCATAAGGGTGTCATCATGCGAAGGCTGTATTTCGTCCTGCCGTACGAACTAAATTGTCATGACCCTAATTTCCCCTACAATTTCCTGGATCATTCTTTTTCACGGCTTAAGATTCTACAGAGAGGTCTGCTTTATTGGGCTGGCGATTCTTACCCAAATTTTCTCTTTGCATTAACTCGCATTAAAAAAAAACACAGTTGCCTTCTGTTTGTTTTGCTTATTTTTTTTCTCTTCAGTCAACCGGGAGTGGTTTAAGTTATTTTGTCACTTGGAAGGATTATTCTTTAGAAATATGTGCGATAAAAGTTAATTTAATGGTAATTGTATTAAATCGTGCCTTTTGTTTCAATTTCAAAATAATTTACCAAAGTAAAAGAAAAATGTTAAACCCTTAAGTTAAAAAATACATTTCTTTTTCCGTACTTATCATCACACCATTGTCATTAATTGTCTTTTAAATCGATTTATTTATTTATAATATTATGTTACAGACTATAGCAAATAATATGTAATGAGATACTTTTCTTTTGTAAACAATCTTATGAAAATATAGGATGTATAGATTTTTAATATTATACGAGTATAAAAGAAAAAGGAAAGAAAGAAATGACGAAAGAAAAAAAAAGAAAAAGAAATTAAGTCTGCCAAGTAATCTGTCTAACTCACTCATTTTCAGAAATTAATTTAAAAAAATCTATCTAATCCTCGTCTCACTCAAGCGGAAAAAATCAATTCGAGGTAATTTCGTCAAACGTGGCTACTTCCTTCCAAACTGGCAAGTTTGTTCAGCATTGCCAAATTAATAGCTGATGTTATCGATTATGGCTGGAGATGTACGATATTTATTGTATATCGAGTTTGATGTTGTAAATAAATAATGTGAAGTATGTCCAAGGTCCTCAAGATGTTGATAGGTCATAAAATATTTAAAATTTCATGGAAATTATAGTCACCATTAAAGAATAGTGAAGCGCAGAGTGAAAGTTTGAATCTAAAAGAAGATGATAGTTAAAATTACTAATTATTAGATTAAAATAAATAATTGTAACTATAATAACGCTTGATCGAGTATAGCTAGAGGCAAAACTTACCGGTCGGATTATCTTAATAGATTTTGATGGTGTCCGATAAGAAATTTAAAAGAAAACATGGATAGTGTTTGATGGGAATAATGATATCGTTGGTACTATCGATAAGGGAAAACCTAATTTGTGATCAGTCTTATTTTACTTTCGGAAAGCTGAAGGTCCTTATAAATTGACGTTGTCCTGTAAAATATTACAAAGAAAAACAGATTAACTGTTAGATAATCAATCATTTAGTATTTCAAATAAACCAAAAATATTATTTTATTGCGAATAGAATAATCCATCTTTGTTGAAAATATTTTTTCTTCTACGAAAGTCAGATCAGTTATAATATTTATTCTTTTTTCGTTTCCCAAGTGAAAAATTACTGCTAGTTAGTTGCCTTTAAAATTCTGCCAACTGGCCAACTGTTTTACATCTTCTCGTATTATGTAAGTGTCCTGTATCTCCACTAAATACTCCACCGATAGTAAAGTAGACTTTTAGAAATTGAGAATCTGGTCTGAAGGATACTAGGCTAAGGCTTTTTTGAGACATCGCAAGTTAGCAAAATATAGCGAAAATAAGATTAAAAGAGCATTTGGCCTCACTACGTTTAAAAAAGGACACATCCACGTTTGCAAATCATTTGCTTGCAGAGAACCATGGGTTTGATGTAGATACTGGAATTAAGCTATTACATATTAATACAGGAGAAC